>JAKCPI010026699.1:0-30336 GCA_023213315.1 Euborellia annulipes | reverse complement strand
CAATTTTTATAATACTCAATTGTAATTTATTTTTTAGCCGACTTACCTTATAATTAAATTGATCATCCTTACGGCCATCTACAAACAAAATTTTTTATCATTGAACGTTTTTGCTTAATTCCCACGCACACCGATTAGGCAAAAACGCTCAATGACATAACATTTTGTTCAATGGCTAAACATTTTGCCTAATCGGTGTGCGTTGGCGGCATTGAGCAAAACGTTTTGCTCTTGGATAAAACGTTTTGTCTAAGAGCGTTTTGCTCATTGGTGTGCGTTAAAAGATCCTTTATTAATATTATTTTTAATTTTAATTGTAAACTCCCTCTACACACGAATTATATTTAATAAGGAAAAATAATAATTTTTATCTTTTACAGGGGTGGTTAAATTTGCTAGTCGACTTCTCTTCATCATCGGCATTCTCGCTGGAGCATCCCCACCTCAGCGCACTTCGAGTCTCTTCTATCTATCTCTGCATTTGGTAAGTCCTGACAATCAAATTTTCCAATTTATCATTTCATATCACAAATAATAATTACATTTTTCTGGAAAAGGTCATTTCTCTCTTTTTTAAAATCTCGGATTTTATAATATTTGATTATCATTTAAATCCCTCTCTCTTTTTTGATTCGGCTTACTCCACCAGTTCGTTTTTTTTTGAAAGGGTGTGTTGCTTTTTTTTAAATATTTTTTTCTTTTTTTGCTTTAATAAAAAAATAAATTTTCTGGATTATGATAAAAATTTAACAACAGTACATAAAATTTGCGAGAGTCCTCCAAGAGATGCTGATTACTGAAAAGATTAATTAGCCGCTGTTTTAGATAATGAATTTGGAAATAAAATTATTTCTTCATTCATTCATCTATTGATAGTATTTTTTTAAATTGTCTTTATATTAATGAAATTTAAAATACAACTCCACAATGAAATAAACAATAAAAAATAAAATATATTTTATTTAAACCTTCTGGGGAATGAAGTTCACTTTTTGATTTCTTTTTTTACGGATTTTGAAGTATGCTTCAAACAATTTTGAGGAAAAAAATGAGAATATATTGTAGGCGAACATTTACGAAACATCTAAAAAATAATTTATTCATTAATTTTAATCAAAATCCTTAGATCGAATTTTATGAAAATTGAAAAAAAAAAAAAAAAAAAAAAACTACAAAAGTACTAGTACTTTTTGGCCGATTTTGTTCAAAACCTTCCTTTTACATTTATCAAATTTCAACCCCCTAGTTTTTTTCGCTCTTGAGATATTTTGTTCACATTTCTTTTTTGCTCTTAAAGCAAAAGACAGGGAGAAACACAATCTCGCAATTATTTTCAGAGTTTTTCTCAACTCTTTTGTTAAATTAAATTAAAAAATTTATTGCAAATTGATCAAACATAAATAAACGTTCTTTTTTTTTTAATCGCTTGAGTTAATATTTAAACTTTGTACTTACATAAAAAATTTCTATTTTAATCAAGTTCTTGTAAATATTTGTCGTCCTTTTTATTAGAACGCCTCAAATAACTAAATCGATTTCAATTAGATCCCAAAGGTACGCCTGCTATTTTTTTTTTTTGATAACTTCCCTTGGATTAATTACACAAGTAAACAAGTCGATTGAACTTGGCCGCTGGCCAATCACAATCAAATATGGATTCATGAGAGTTGATTAATAATTGTTATATATTTAAAAAAAGAAACTGGACAGGAAATTCGTGATTGTTTTAAAGTAGTGGTTTCTTGTCAAAAAAATTTGGGAATGACTTCCCCTAGACTTTCTCGTATATAAATGTGGGATTATACTAAAATTGTAAAAAAAATTACACTTTGAGATTTTGATGATGAGTTAAAAAAAAAAAACATTTTTGGTTATTATTTCTGAGTCAACATGATTACTTAAAAATAAAGTTTCATTTGTTTTATTTACACTTGTAGGATCTTTCCGCCGACCCCACACTGCGGGAATAATAAAGGCGAAGAAATAAGAAGACACTTTTTCCTTTTTTTTTTTTCAAAATTAGTAGGAAAGTTCTTCTTATTAGTTGATTATTTTAAAAATTATTCAGTTTTCATTTAAAAATTCATTCAGTTTCGAAATATTGTCAAAGAATAAAAACCTATTAAATTAGTGTAATTCATAAAGTACTACTTCCGGCTGACGTATTTACTCCAAAAGTTGATTACAATTTTAGTATACGAAGTGTATATAAAATTAAATCGATCTGGCTGCTAGCCTTTTTACTTTCTCTTACCTCTATATAGATAGAGAGAAAGTATATTGAATTCATGTCAAAAATTCAATGTCAAGATTTTGATGGATATACAAGTTTTGGGGTCTCCTGAATCCAAATAGGTGGTTTTCGCGATATAGTCTGTCTGTCTGTGATCAAAATATTTCAAGAACGAAAAGAGCTAGAAAGTTGAAATTTTATATTTAAGTGCCCCCCTGGCACCTGATCCGATGCTTTTGAACTAAATCGGCCAAAGAGTATTAATACTTTACTGATGTACTTTTTCAGTTTTTTTAAATTTTCTCAAAATTCGCTCAAACGATTTTGATTAAAATTCAAAAATCAATTATTTTTTAGATGCTCTTTAAGATGTATATTCTCATTTTGTTTTCAAAATTGTTTGAAGACCACTTTACTCTTGTAATTCATAGAAAAGATAGAAGAAATGGTTGCCATGGTAACAAAATTACAATACTTTCTCTTTATATACTTCGTATACGTGAAAATAAGAATGTGATTTGTGATTCTCAGAAATTATTTTTTCTTTATAAAAATTGACACTTAATTTTGGCTAATTACGTTAAAGCAATCATATTATATTATCTTGTAAAAACGGGCCATTCAACTAAACGTTGCAACGTTGCCCACCTACAAACATACGAATTAAATTTGTTAAAAAAAAATTTATTGAATATATATTAAATCATATTGTATCGATGGCACCGGGGGACGTTCGACTTGCTAATTTTTCGGAGCTACCCATTCAAGTTTCCGCCTTGATTGACATGTTTTACAACAACAATCTTGGTGGCGGTTGTTCTAATCCGTTACGGGCTCCCCATTATACTTTTGAATCCTTTACATGAAATGAATAGAGTTATTCATTAATTTATAATAAAAGTTTTTTCTATTATTTCATTTTAATATAAAAAATGTCAATGGAGGGTAGCTGAATTTTAAAATATTCCCAGATACTGGAATACATAGATGGGGTATGGGGGTCCAAACCTCCCCCCCCCTCACTTCTAACAAATTATAAATAAAGAGAAATATGTAGAAACGAATATGGTGTTAAAATTTTATATTATTTAATATCCTTTAATATTTATTCATTTGAGAGTGGGGGATTATTTCGCGGATCATCCCCCATCAGCAACAAATTTTCTAACTTCCCGATTATATTTAATATTAATATGTGCCAAACGAACTCGAATTTTTTTCGTCAAAAAATTTTTTCAAAATACGAATTGAATTTTTTTATTCTCCCAATAATACAATAGTATAGTAATATCTAGGATAATAATAATACCATTAATAATAACAATCAATTAAAAAATATAAATTCAAAAGCTTCACTGTCCAGATACATTATTGGGGAAAAGTGCAAAGGTCCAGTGGGACAAAGCCGAAAGCGGGTTTCGCGGCTAGTATCATTATAATGTCTGAATATCAGCTGACATAGTAGGAGGCAATATAAAGGTGATATTGAACCAAATCAATAAATACATTTGCATATAGAATACATTTTTGGTGTGACTGACAGCACACAACTTTCTCTTACTTTCGTTAATCGAAAGTTGTGTTCTGTGCTTGTCACACCAGATTTTTTGTGACTAGATATATTTAGTTTCCGACAGTACGGTACATTTGAATTTGAAAAATTTATAAACTATTTGCTTATTTATATTTTGTTACCATAGCAACCATTTCTCCTATCTTTCCTATGAAGTACAAGAGTAAAGTGGTCTTCAGAAGATTTCAAAATGAGAATATACATTTTAAAGAGCATCTAAAAAATAATTGATTTTTGAATTTTAATCAAAATCGTTGCAGCGAATTTTGATAAAATCAAAAAAAATTGAAAAATTACATCAGTAAAGTACTAGTACTTTTTAGCCGATTTTGATTAAAAGCTTATTTTCACGCCCTAGGTGAGTGCCTAACTTAAATATAAAATTTCAAGTTCCTAGCTCAATTCCTTCATGCTTTAAATTGCCACAACACACACAGACACAGACAGACCATGTCGCGAAAAACTATTTTGAATTCAGTGAACCTCAAAACGTGTATTTCCATCAAAATCTCGACATCGAATTTTTGACATGAATCCAATACTTTCTCTCTATATATATATGTAAATTAACATATACATATAGGTAAGAGAAAGAAATAATGTTCAGCGATAATCAAGATATAAAAGTAAATAAATAATACTAAACATAACATCATTATTTATTTAATCATTTTTTTTTTTAAACAAATATACACTATTTAGTTCAATATCTGCCTTTCTTATTTGCTATTAGTCACTTAATACTCAGATAAAGAGACGCATGCGATATGGATTTATGGAGTGGGGGAATATCAAATTTGAGTCAGGTACTTTTTGGAAAATTTCGTAACGCAATCTTCCCATTAAATAGTAGAAATTTCAATTTCCGTGAAGGTCATACATAGAGAGATATAAACTGACATCACTATGAATATGTCCAAAATGTTGATTATTTATTATTAAATAAATTTAATACAAATCCGTGCCACAAAATTCTATTGAAATCGGGATCGATTTTAGAAATATATTTATTTTTATGTTACTCCAATCGCCAGCTCGCCTTTGACCGTCCATGCAGCTAGTTAAAAAAAAAGCAAATAGAGCTCACTCACCTTGGCCGTCATTGTGAATATGTATATATATACTTTTCAAACACAAAATAGAGTTTATAATTCAATTGTTTTGATTAACGTTAATATAAATGAATGAATGACATTGTCACGAACGGCTCTCTTTTTCATGGTCGTCGTCGTCGTCGTTGGTGATCGTCAACGTTGTCGTTGTTGTCTTGGATAGGAGATGATGATGTTATTTTGTGCTCCACTCCTGCGCACCGACGAGCACACAGCTGAGTGCCAGTCCCACCCTTGTATTGATCGGGTTGGAGATGTCCTCGGCCCCCGGGCACCCCACCACCCGTCGGGACCAAATTTTATCTGCCTGCACCCAACTCTTATTATCTTGCACTCTAAAAATTAACACAACATATTTTGTTTTTGTTAATTTTAGCAAAATTTTTGCCAATCAATTTTAATTTCTAATAGATTATTAAGGGCATAGTTATTTTTTTTCTGCATCTAAGTCTGCAGTGGTTCTTTACCAGGGGTACCCGCACCCCTAGATGTGCCAGGAACCGTTTTGAGGGGTGCAAAAAAATCTATTTATCTTTTTACTTTCTTTGCGCAGTAATCAACATCTCAAATGTGAAAGTTTTTGGGTTTTTTTTTTTTTTTTGGTCGACAGGTTATAGGGGGTGCGAAAGTATATTTTAATCCTCCAAAGGGTGGTGATTACTAAAAAGATTAAGAACCGCTGATATAGGATTTCAAATAGATTGGTATTTGCATTTCGATTCGTTGGTTTTCCATCCCGAAAAGTTTTTTATTTTATATTCGCAATTCAAACTATTCTTAAAATATGCTTATCAAGGCTTTTGTGGTTTGAATTATAATTATTAGGAGAATTTTTAATTATAGACCATATTTTTGTATTTATTATTTATTAAAAATATAAATACTGTACAACGTTTCGATTGCTTATTCTGCGGCCGTTATCAAGTTCAGTTTCACTTGAGTCGGAGCAAGTCCACAGTACTTGATAACGGCTGCACAGTGGCGTAGTGAGCTTAACTCGCGCCCGGGGCACAATGCCTTTTTAGCGCCCCCCTCCATTCGAAAACCATATAATATGTAAAATGTATACAAAATTATTATATTACACTGGCACTAAAATATATTTTCCAGAAATCAATTATAATAAAAATTATCCAGCAATTTTTTGTTTTGCGGACCATTTCGTGCCCCTTTGTGAGTAGCGCCCGGGGCATGATGACCCCCTCGCTACGCCACTGCGGCTGCAGATTAAGCAGTCGAAACTTTGAATAGTATTTTATTTTTAATAAATAATTAATACAAAAATGTGGTCGATAATTAAAAATTCCCCTAATAATAATATTCTTAAAATACTAAGCCGCCGGGTTTTGGAGAACTGTCGGAGCTTCATCTAAGGAAAGAATAGGAGAAATAGGTGATATGATAATATAAATAAATATTTTTCTATTTATAAATTTTATATCTTTAATTCTCATGTGCTGCCGGACCCCTCACCCTCCCCCGTAGCCGAGACGGTCAAAGTTGTTGACAAATGTCAATAAGCTCCCGGGCTTGGCGAAGTTTGTAGCGCGCCTGCCTTGTATACCAAGGGTCGGGGGTTCGGATCCCAGGCAGTCCCATGATTTTATTTAAGCCATTTGGATACCAAATGGCCTAAGTTGTCGAAAAGAATGTGTGTATATGTGTACGAATGCAGGGGCGGATTAAAGGGGGGGAGAGGGGGAGAAGGAATTCATAAAGTTATAAAAACTAGTAATCTAAAAAAATTATGATTTTCGCTCTTTAAATTCAATTGAATTTGTTACCAATCAATTTAAATAAATAGGAAAGGGGTCTAAATGGCCATAGATGCCGACAAAGTCCTTAAATAAAAAATTTAAAAAAAAAACGCCTCCTCCCTCCCGACAAAATTGCATTAATCCGCCACTGTGTGAATGGGAAAAAAGTGTGTGTTAAAAAAAAAAGCCAACAATGATAGTCTTAAAACTGAAAAGCGGGTTCGGATCCCAGGCAGTCCGATGAATTTATTTAAATTATTTGGATACCAATTGGTATAAATAAATGTGGTTGAGCCCAAAATATATATCGTATATCTAAATAATTTTATCATTAAAGTATATATGGCCTAAGATGCCGAAAAGACAAAAAAAATCTGGTGTAACTGGTCGCACAGCAACTTTCTCTTACATTCGGTAATCGAAAGTTCTGTGCTTGTCACACCAGATTTTTTGTGTCGACATATATTTAGTTTCCGACAGTACAGTACATTCAAATTTCATTAGTAATTTTTAAAGGCCCAAGTCCCGGGGATTTATCTCCCCCTCCTACCACCTCTGTCTTCAACCTTGTATATAACTTTGTTCTTAGAATGAAAATGGATGAATTTCTAGCAAGTAAATTGAATCAGTTTCCTTTCGAGAAGTTGACATGAAACTCAGCTTCAGGGATTAATCTGACAGGCCTGCGATTGGAGATAATCAGAGAGTTTAAATTTAACTTCGTTAACATTTAAATGGATTAATTATTAAAAAAGAAAGACCGAGAGTAAAATTGAAAACTAATCAAGATAAATTCTTTAATCTAAACTTTGATTAGATAAGCGTATTAATCGAAAGGAAAATTTAGTGAGCTAATAAATTTGGTTAAATTTTGTAAGCGAATTTTTTTATGAGGAGAAATTCAATTACGATTACGGCCAAGGGGTTCAACCCTCTCTCCCCAAATCCCGAAAAATTATAAATAAAGAGAAATATATAAAAAGAAACATGGTGCTATCAACACCATTTTAATTACTGTTAAAAATTATAAATATTGTAGAATATAAAAAATATTTTATGTAGTGGAAGAGAGCAAGTACTGGACATTTGGTATCCAAATGGCTTAAATAAAGCCTTTTCTTTTTGTTAACACTCACACTTTTTTCTCATTCACACTCACATTCACACAGTCTTTTCAGCAACTTAGGCCATATAAGACTTTTACGATATCCGTTAATTAATATATCTATTGTGGGTCCAGGCATTCTTATTTAAGCCATTTGATATCCAAATGGCTTAAATAAAATCATCGTATTGCCTGGGGTCCGAACCTGCGACCCTCGGCATAGAAGGTTAGCACGCTAACCCCTACACCAAGCCCAGGGCAAGCCTTTTCTTAATTATGGGAAAAAAAATTATCATCAGTATTCCAATTCAGTGCCTGCTTTAGGATTTGTTTACATTCATAGAACACACAAATGAAAAGAATATATAAATATTTCTCTATATATTTCCTATGGGAGAACTTTAGGAATTAATAACTCAAAAAGTTAAGTTGAATTTCGGGATGAAAATAATTTTCCTGTAATCTGATGAATGATAAATGAAAATGCTGGAGGTATTTTCAGGCCAAATTTTATTTCACTATACAGTCGACGTCGGGGGACTCGACGCCTCCCTTTATCAGGACTAATGTGCTTATAAATAAATGAACCCTCCTGGTTTTGTCATTCAAGAATGAATTTAATAGTCCAACCAGCAGGCGAAGTTGGACTATTAATTTCATTCTTGAATGAAAACCAGCGAGGGTTCATTTATTTATAAGCACATTAGTCCTGATGAAGGGAGGCGTTGAGTCCCCCGAAACGTCGACTGTATAGTGGAATAAAATTTGGCCTGAAAATACCTCCAGCATTTTCATTTGTCGTTCATCTATCTACACCAGGCTTTCCCGATCATCAATAGTTTCCTGTAATCCCTTTAAGCATAAAAAGTTTCGTTTCAAAATCCCAACGGGAAGTTGCCCAAATAGAGCGTGACAGACGGACATTAGCGAATTATATAAATAGATTCGGAGGGGCCCCGAAAAAATTTTCTGGCTACAGCCCTGGAGAGCTCTAAGAGTTTCGATTTTGAAAAGTTTTATGTAAAGTGCAGTTAAAAATTGGCAGAGTAAAAAAAATCTTAATTTAGAGGTCTGAGAAAATAGACGAAACAGATGAATAGAGATTATTTTTCAAAGTCGATAAATCGTGACCCGCTTCAGAACTTAAATATTGTCCCTGCTTTAGAAGTTTATGCTTGAAAGTTTTATTTAAATGAAAAAATAAATGATTACGTTAGTGGTGTTATAAATTTGTTACTATCTGAGCTCTATTCGTTAAAATCTTAACTTGTATTTGTAAAGTGGAAGATTGCTCAGGGGCCCACATCTTGTGGGTACGTGGATGGCGACCACGAGCTACCCGAGCTGGGACTGGCAATCCTCCTATTCTTTGCATGTCGGTCTCTTCCTTCCTCTTTTCAACAGGCGTCAGACCGTGCCTGTTCTATTCCTTCCCGGTCGTAAAAAAACCCATGAAACGCCGACCCCGCACCCCGGGAATAATCAGGCGAGGAAAGAAGATTTGTTAAGTGGAAGAATAAATCCTATTTTCAATTCTTATTAAGCACTGGCATTCTGGATCAAGTAATTAAAAAAAAATTGTCCCATTATTTATTAAGCATGGATCTTATCGAATAATTCTCGTAATCAGATATGATTATTAATTTGGATATCATTTGAAAATTTGACAGGATTAAAGTGTGTTTGAAGGAGGAGATTAGATGAGGGATTAAAGCAGTTAAGATTATAATCCTTAGTGGAAGACAACTCGAGTTCAAATCCATCTCATGGTTAAAAATTATCCGACTCTATTTGAGTTGCCTCCTCAGTATTATTCCCATGAAAGTTCTTCTTCAGAGTCAAGGGCGTATATAAGGGGGGGGGGGGGGCGAGTGGCCCCCCTCCCCCGAAATTTTTCAAATCTACGAGTATATGGCCAATATCTATATTTTTGTTTAAAAAAATGCGTCGCATAAATAAAATAAAAAAATGAAATATATTAATATATTAATTATAAGCTTTTTTTTAATAAAAATTGTTTTTGAGAGGGCCGGGCCCCTCGGGGCTCAAAAGGTCAAAACAGAAAAAATTTGGATTAAAAAAAAAATTAACGAAAATTTGTGTTTGAGAGGATCCGGGCCCCTCGGGCTCAGGTATATCCGGTATTTTAAAAATATTTTTGTATATGGGGAGGGAGGGGGGATATTTAAAAATGAGTCCGGGCCCCCCTCCCCCCGGAAAAAAATTTCTATATACGCCCCTGCTCAGAGAAACCACAACGTGTCTGTTCGCATAATAATGACTTAAGAAAGGGTGTTTGACGCGAAAATATTAATAACACTCATTGCGTCTAAAATATTTTCTTTCGATATTCGGAGCGCTTTGCTTCTCGAGATCAAAGTCGTGTTAGAAAAACGAGAGGAAATAGGAAGTATTTAGTTTTTACCAGCTGATAGGACTGCATAAAAAATATACTTAATTATATTATGTATATATATATATATATTTTTTTTTTAGATGTATATATATAAGATTTGACAATATCCATTAAAAAAATTATATAGAAAATTACATATTAAATTCTTAAAATACAAATCGAAAATGTAGAGGGAGGCTGATGTGAAGTGACTAGAATAGAAAGACGAGAAATGTTTTTCGCATTTGTTTCTGTGCCTCAGACTTTGGAGTCTGCTTTGGAAGTGCCAATCTCTGTGCAGCTTTGGGACCAATAAAAACTCACATAAAAATATAAAAAACATGGAATTAATATATAATAATGAGATCAATAAAAAATAAATAAATACTTTTTTTTTTCGTTATAAATTTAAAAGCATTATAGGTATCACATTTAGTAGAAAATTTTTCTATTTCTATTATTTGCCGATAATAAAATAACTATTTATTAATATTATATTATTATTTGTTTTTATATATAAAATGGAAAGTAGTTTTAGGATAATAATGCATTAGGCAGCCAGGGCTGCGCAGTCATGGTTTCTCAACCACTTTGAGGCTCTCTACACAATGTAGTGGCTGGTGCTACCGATTCAGGCAGCCAGTAATGCAGCTGTCGGATGAATATTTCTAGGGCCTCCCCTTAGCTGAGCGCGCGCCCAATCGGCAGTCCGATATGATGCCTAGTTCTAAACAATTTTCGGGACGAGACCATTTTTTTCCAATGAATTCAGCAAAATATTTTTGCGAAGAAGAATTTGATTTAATTGCAAGTTGAGAATTTAAAATTGCAAACGGCCACACTACCTTTGCGATTGTAAACTGAAAATATTCCCATTTCAGACAAGCTAATCAAACAAATTTTTGTTAAAAAAAAAAACAAACACTTTTTTTAGATTTTGACCAGGACTCTGGTCAAAAGTGGTTAAAACCGTCCAAAATTGGCTTTAACCACAATTTTTTTCAAATTTATGATCCTATTAATATTGATAGTTCTTGGATGACAGAGCTGGCGCTCGGTGTTATTTTTTATTTAAAATTGGATAAAAACTAAAAAAGTACATCAGGCCATTGTCGAGGGGACACCAATATTTGAGAATAAGAATTCTTTCTCATAAACAATTGCATCTTTACAATGAAGGACAATATTAAGTCCCACCCATACATATTCTCCTTGTGATTATTTAAGTGTTTAAAAAAAAATTATATATTTTTTAATGAAGACTTTCTTGGTTTAAACCTAGAAAATAAAGATTTTCATTTTCCTTAATAAAAACAATGAAATAATCACAAGTAGAAAACGCTTGGGTGGGACTTAATATTGACCTTCACTGTACATGTATATTAAACTGGCTGCATGCATTGGCTGCCCTATTTTTTCGGGCTGTGCAGCCTTGGCTGCCAAATGTGTTATTAACCTTATTAAGCTGCGCGGCAGCTTTTTTTTTATCAATTTAAAAATATATCGAATATTTTGAGAAATCCTATGAAAAAAGTAAAAATTAATTTATGCTTTAAAAATAAGGATCTCAAAATACCGATATCCAGGTGACAACAAATGATCGAAGCGTTTGTTCGAATTTACTGTAGCTATCTACATCTTATGGGACAATATCACAAAACTAAATATAAGCCTAAAATAGCAAGAATTGCAAAGTCAATGGAGAGATTAGAAATTGATTTAATTGCAAGTTGAGAATTTAAAATTGCAAACATGGCCCCGCTACTTTCTGTTATTAGAGTAGCTCTTATATGTATTTAACCAATAATTGCTTTAATTAATATAATAAAAATAATAAATTTAATTTCTTAAATCAGTGTTTTTCAACCTTTTTGAAAACACGACCCCTTTACAGGTTTGAAAATTCTGGCGACCCCCTTGGTCCATAGAGAGACAAAAAATTTGTAAATTAAAATACTTTTCTTTAATAGAAAATCTTATAGATTTAGTTGCTGACGGCATGCGAATTTCATTCGCAAAGTGCTGGCTTGTTTTGGATGAAAAGAAAATAAGGATATCCAGAGCTGGCAAAGCAAAATTTAGGGGTCGTGACCCACAGGTTGAAAAACACTGTCTTAAATTAATAAAAATAGAAAATCCATTTAGCTCATCGCTTTTACAGTTTTTGTTATATCAAGTGTGCGAAAAAATTTAAAAAAATATGAATATATCATCGGCATCATGTTAAAGTTACGAATTTCTATACAATTTCACATTCTTTACTTTATCATGATGCCGCCGATCATACGTCAAATATTATACCTAAAATAAATTCGTGAATTTGCTTCCTTCATTTGTAATCGCCCTGTATACCAATTAAAATTGGCATTCTGTTATTGGTGGAGATGGGCTAGTTGGGGCTGTAAACGCTAAGCCCGCTGTGCAGGGATCGAACTCTCGAAAGCCCCAACTTGATTAATCACAATATTAAAATTTGCACTAAAAATCTTCTCACTCCGACTAGAATGTTTACAAATAAATAAATAAATCATACTGTCCGTTTTAGAGTTTTTAGAACCACTAAAAATTGAAATTTTAATTAAATATTTCGGCTAGGCCGTGGATTATTTGGCAGTGTCATTTGAGAAGTCTCTTGAGTTGGACTTGGTGGTTCGAGGACGAATCGAGGTCTTTCAGCTCCTGTTGGTGCAGAAGTAGATCTTTCAGCTGCCCGGACGCGAATCTAAAAAAAATATATATATATAAAATTAAATATATAAAATAAATTTTTGATTCAGGGAGAAAAGCAATGCTGTGACCCCTAGGAAAAGTGAGACTTCTACATTTGATTCCTTTGTTTCAAGGCTTAAAGTTTTCACGAAACGACGGACCTGGTTTGATAATAAATTGAAATATAACTAGCTGCTTTGCTCATTCTTTCTACATATTTGAATATTCAGCTATATACATCCTTCAAAAAAAAAAAGATATATATATCTAACAAAGCTGTGAATGTTTTATTGGCGAGGCCAAACATCCCATGGTCCCCGGGAATCTAACCCAGGATCTCCGGCCTTTTCGGGGCATAAGTGTGCTGCTCATTGCAATATTATATTATTTCGGAGACGAGTTTCACATGCTTGATCTAGAAAGAAGAGTTTATAAAACATCTTCTGATTTCCTGAAAGAAATACACTTAAGAAGCTCAGAATTCAATAGTAAATTTTCAATGAAGAGAAATTTTCATAAAAATGTTAAAAATATTGAAAGAAAATTTATTGGGATAGAAGAAAAAAAACCTAACAGAAGTCATCTGAATACTTCTTCGCTTGTTCCGCCCCAATTTTGGGCTTCAAAAATAAGAAAATATTCTCTTAACAGAGAGAAAAAATGCTTATTTAGGACTCCCATTTTTCGTTGTCTTCGATTTCCTAATAAAATTTAAAAAATAAAAAAAAACAGCATAGAAAAATTCATTAAAATGCCAAAGCTATTATTTGTTTTTAGAAGTTTTAAGAGGTCCCCAAGCGGTCTAATCTCTAAATTTAGGGAGTGTTTTCTTATTTTTAATATACTTAATATATATATAAAGACTCTTCCAGAAGAAAGAGATAAAATATATTAATAGAAACCTGTCGCATAGGTACATGATGGTGCATAATCTCCGTAATCTGCATAGGCCGATGCCAAGTGAGTGCTGTTGTAACCACTTGACTGTTATTTGGATATTCCACAAAATGTAAAGCCGATTGAGGTAAACTGGAAGGCCTAGGTGCTGTTGTTGTTGTTATTGTTGTCGCTATACTTTCTAAAGGGTTGTTAATAACCACTTGTGCTGGTGAATGAGTAGGCGATATTGGTGTATATCGTGGAGGAGGAGCCGGCGTTTGTGGATAATGGATGAGTGTGGTAGCACCAGTTGAATGGAGGTCATGAGTATCACGATGCGTTGGGGAATTAAGGCCTTGTTCAATCATAACAGTTTCATAACTAGGTGGTGGACCATAGAGTTCGTAGAGGCTTTGGCCTTCAGAGATTGGAGCAGCAGCCCGTTCTCCTTCTTGAAGAGAGGTGCTGTATGATGGGGGCAAGCCGGTATTCATTCTGTCCACATTCGATCCGGATGCTAGGAATTTAAAAAAAATGTACTTTAAATGAATCTCTTGAAAAATTACGTTTTATACCTTTAAGCATTCTGTGTAGCATAACAGTATCACTGGCTGGATTATAAGTAACTCGAGTTAAATTATTTGGTCTTTGGTTTCTTCTCGCTTGTCGATTTCTATGTCGATAAACTCGCCCTAGAACATAGATAAAATTTAACATATTTTGTTAGTATTGTTGGTAGATCAAATGGCCCCTGTCCCAGCCTATTTGGGACATTGATGTTCACCGATTCAACGGACACTAACTCACATTCCACTAATGATAGGGTTCTCATTACAATTTCAACAAGTGAGAAATCCTAAGTCAAAAATTTTTTCCTTAAGAGTTGCTTGTTATACAAGCAGGAAGATCTACATCTTAGACCGTTCTAACACCCCCAGGAAACTCTTTTTGGGGTTAGAAGAGTTATTTACAGTAAGGCTTTCGAGACCTATTTGTAAACAAGTCATAAGAATTTAACATTTTTTATTAGAGAGGCAACATGGCTTATCGGATAAGCTGGGGCTTAGCAATTCGCGGTTAAATTGTAAACAAATCGAGCGTCTCTACTAAAGCAATGGGAATATATAATCCCCTCCAGTTCCAGGCACCTAGGGCCTGAGGGATGGGCATGAACCATCCCCCCCCCCCCATTCCTCTCCTGGGGCCTTGTACCCGATACGGAGAGCACAATAGATCTATAATGTCGCAGTGCAGAGAAGCCCCAGAACATCAAATCAACATATTTTATTTATTTATCTATTTTGTTCAAACTGTACATAAAGCCATGTGCCCCTTTTAGTGTACATGTAGAATTCCACAATTCTGAGATAAACTGCGAGCCGCCGATCATCAGTCCTCCCCCCAAGACTTCAAACACCGCCGGCCCATCGCCCTGATATCAGGAACCAGCTCCAGCCATCAATCGAAATGTAAGGCATCTAATCGCGCCAACATCAGGACATCCCCGGATCTCGGTAGGAAGGCCATTCCAAACCAGACATGCGGTAGCCGCATTTTGTGAGTAAATTTATTTTATTACTGGATAAAATAACCTTAGTTTGGCGCCAGATGGCCAGGGTTCCACAGGCAAAATATAAATTTATTTTTCTGATGAGTGTACCTACAGAGGGGTGGAAAAACCGCACAGTCATCATCTTTTCAACGACTACCTATCATATGAATTATACTTCTGCTCCTCATAAAAAAATAATGATTTATAGCTATATCAAGAAAGGGTGGTGGGGTGATGAGTATTCCATACTCTGTCTAATATTTTGTTAATAATTAAATGTATGTGGATCTACCCTTCCCTTGTAAAATTCCTGAGGAATCTAATAAATGATTTAAGGAACTAAATGATGACATATTATTTTAAATGTATATCTTATAGGTGTTATTAGACCACATCTTTGTTTTTTAATCCTTAAACTTGAAAGGGCAAAAAAGGGGCCTAGAGATAATTAGATATAATAATTACCATTGTTTCTACATATTTCTGTGGTGTTATTTTGTGATTGTGAGCGAGGAAATCGAAAAGTATTTTGCGGATGAGATCGACCCTGTAGCCAGTATCTATACCACCAGCCTCCACCGGAGCAAATAAGGAACATAAATATGACAAGAAGCCTTCAAATAAAAAAAAATGAATATTAATTAAAGGAATATTTTAATTATATATGTAATATATTTTACATACCAATAATACCAGAGTTGATAAAATTGAAAAGAAGGCATCGGGCAGCATCGCAAATTACAACAATATTCATTTCTTGGACATCTATAATATTTTGGCTCACCGTTTACTTTAAAAGCACAAACCTTTGCATCCACCTAAAAAATTTTTATTATGATACAAAAAAATAAAAATATTTTTAGTCTGCTTTATTTATCACTTACATTTGAAAGAAACTGGAAAAAAATGCATAAAATTAGAAATTTCTCCATCTGTTAATTTAGCAAAATAAAAGAAATTTTAATTTTAGCATTTTAAAATAATATAATTGAAGAAAAAAAAAAAATTAAGGTTTCATCTTTGACAGTTTGTAATTGTTTCGATTTTTGGATATGAAGGAGATGAGAAGAGCATTTAAACAATCCCGTCTGAAGGGAGCAACGCATTGTATTTACTGTAACGATGGCTACCGGGAGACGTTCCACATTCTGATTCCTCGGGGTCACCCAAAAGGAAGGGTTGGGGGGAGGGTGTAGATGTTTCATTTATCTTTGTTCTAGAAATTTTTTCGAAGTCTTGAACCATTAAAGTTTCCATTAAAAAATATATAATATAGATATAAACAGTAGTATAACTAGGTGGGGGAAAAGGGGCGCTCGCCCGCTCCCCCCCCCCCCCTCACAGGCGCATTAATCCTTTGGCGCCCCTCCGACATTGGCCCTCAAGAGCATTTAAGATATAGCCCAGGGACGGTGATTTTATTATATTCTTTCCATAGATTGTCTAAAAAAAATTGATAATTTTCTTTTCAAATTATATACTTGAATTCTACTATTTAAAATGAATTTTACTATATATATATATATATTACACTATACTTTTTTACCTAAATCTCCACCTTTTTTTTTTATTTCATAATAAATTCATTGTATATCACAAATCAAGGGAAAAATTACCAAAAAAACAAAAGGTCGATAGGGAATCACATACTAAAAAAAAAGGTAGAATGGGATTCGTATTGCCTACTTAAAAAACGAAAAACGGCGCCCTAATTGAGCTTCGCCCCCCCCCCCCCCCCCTTCCTCAAAGCCTAGTTATGCCGCTTGATATAATTCAATATAAATAATTAAAAGTAGAAAACGCATTGGTGGAACTTAATATTGACCCTCACTGTACATTTTTGCAAATTAAAATTACACAGTGATCTTAGTTTTTAATTAAAAGAAAGAAATATTTTTTTATTTATTAATTCCTTCAACTTTGTTCAAAATTTTGTTAAATAAAAATGTGATTTCCCTTTAAAAAAATATTTTATTTAAATAATGTAATTAATTAATATTTTATTATATGAATTTCAAAAAGTTTTACATCAACAAGTAATTGAATCAACCTTTAGAAAGTCGACTGAATTAAATAAAAATTATTTCTTTCTTTTAATTAAAAAGCGATATATATTTTATTTAAATACTAAAATAAATAAATATTTAATATTTTATTTGAAATTAATAGAAAAAAATGTTTTGATTTTTCAGGTGTATTTCAGCAAGTAATTGAATCAACTTTTATAAGAGAGCTCGCCTCTGATTTCCAAGTGTGTGCGTGTCTGTGTGTTTTGCTTCTCACGTCAGCTGTCAAGTTCAGTTTAGAATTATCTCAATTTTATAAGGTATTTATTATTTAATTTGCATTTCTTTCTCTTTTTTTGTTTTTATTAGATATTTTCTACTAATTTAATTTGTAAATTAACTTTCATTGCCACTTAAAATATATAGAGAATATCGTTGAATGTCAATTGCTTCTCTTGGTTATGTTTCTATTTTATTTTCTCTTTTATTTCATATTTTCGACTTTTTAAAACTATTTCCTATTTATTAATATATTTAAAATGGTTTAAGTGATTTATTAAATAATAAATTTTAATAGTTTATTATTATTTTCATCATTTGTCAAATGGGTGCATTCCCTTAACGTGGACTGATTATTCAAATTAATCTTTTTTATTAAATTATTTATTTTAAATTTAGATTTTGAACAATCACCCCTCGTTTTAGATTTCATGACTTTGATTTTTTTATTTTTATTAATTAATTTTACCTTCTCTTTTTTTTGCTTTGCACATTTTCAATAATTTCTATTCTTTTTTATTTTCTTCACTTTTCATTATTTTAATTTGAAAGTAAACTAAAGGATAAAAGAACAGATCTATAAATTTAATACTTAAATCGAATTCTTTTGGTTATTCGAATTAATTTTCCATTTATATCTTTTCTAAGACTGTTATCTAAAATTTAATATTTTTTATTTTTAGGTTTTTGAATTTAAACAGCATCAATAAGAAATGACTAAAATTTGGAAGTCTTTAAGAACAAACTTCAAGATTTTATTTTCAAATGTAAGTAATCACCCCATAGATTTTCTTATGTGATTATTTCATTGTTTTTATTATAGAAGATGAAAATATTTTTTTGAATTCTCTTTTAATTTTGAACTAAAAAAGTTTCCATTAATTTTTTTTTATAACATTGAAATTATCACATGATTTAAAATTAACATTGGCCTTCACGGTTCTTTATAAATCTTTAAGAAAAACTTATTTTCACATTATTTTTAGATGATTTGAAATAAAGCTGATTTCGTTAATAGTTTTGAATAAGAAACTTTAAATTTAGTTAATGTATATATACATATATGTTTAGGCCATTGCATTTAATTAATTATTACTTGAATTTTAGACTTACCAAGATCTACTCCAGGTTGATGCTTTTCTAAAAGAGAATAATACAATCATTATATTTTCCCACTCCAATTTTCTTTACAGCTGCTCTCGTCAACACTAGGTCTGATTGTGTGTGTAGTTTATTTAAAAAATTTTTAAAATTTTAAAAAATTTTTTTCTTTAAATATTTATTTTATAATTTTTCAGGTCAAACAATTGCAATTTTGTTTTCGAATTCATTCATCTTCAGGACCTGTACAGATAATTTATTGTTATTACATTCAACATCTTATACAATCATACATACTTATATACATATATATATAATCACAGAACATTTCTTAAAATCTTATAAAATTTGTTATCCTAGGTTTAAAATAATTCACATCATCTTAATATAATTGTACCATGTACTTGCCTTAGAATTATACAGAATCTTTTTATATAATAAGTTCCAATCCATTCATCAGTTCTTTTTACCTTCTTTTTGGAATATATTATCCTATAATTGAATCATCAATTAGTTATTATATCATTACAATTTTCTGTTACGTCTTACCTATTTTTTGTTTGAATTTTAAGTACATGTATTCAATATTGATGTATTGTCAGATATATAATAATTACTATATTTAATTCATTTGTACATTCACAGTCAATTCTCCAATTAAAATTTTTTTTTTTTTTTTTTTTATTACAGTACATTTATCTTTTCTTTAATATTCTAACCTAAAACTTGACATTTCTTTTACGTATTAATTCATTAGAAGATAATGCATTCTGTTGGTCATTCTCGGTATTATTTCTTTTGTTTCCTAATTTGAATGTATAATTTATATGTTTATAAATAAGGTTACTTAATATCATTATCTTATAAGATTTTTACAGCGATACACTGATACAATGATTACAAAAAACTATTATTAGAACCTGATACTTTTATATATAATTTGTTTTTTCTTTTCTTAAACTTTTTTATCTTTTTTAATTCATAAATATTCTCTTATTATATAAGTGTAATTTTGTTTTATCTACCAAGTGTCCATATATAACTTGAGATCTTTCTCTATCAATTCTGTAGTTTACAGATTCTTCATTGTAGATATTTACAAATAAACTTTCGTAGAAGAGTCTTTTTGTGAGGTTTTGCTCGCTTTGTAATATTACCGCGTTCTCAAAATCGAATTCGTGACATCGATCTTTCGCATGGACACTTAACGCTGTATGTATGTTTTTATTTGTGCATGAGTACCAATGTTCTTTTAATCTTGTTTTTAGGTCCCTAGAGGTCTGACCTATGTAAATCGTGTTTTCCCCTTCTTTTTTGCATGATTGACATAAAATCCCATACACTACATTTTTCTGATCTAGAATTTCAAGTTTTTCTTTGTTATTAGTTAAACTTTGCATTGGCTTATTGATCTTATATACTATATTTATATTTTTCTCATATAATATTCTTCTAATAATGTTAGACAATTTTGGAACATATATAATTGATCCATCTATCCTTTCATCATTATCCTTTTTCTTTTTATCTATTTTTGAACAATTAATTATATCGTTTATGTACTTTATTGGATAGTTATTCTTTACAAATTTTTCCCTTACCATTTCTATATTTTTGTTGATAAATCTTACATCCGATATTTGTTCAATTCTTTTTAGTTCATTCTGTATGAGGTTTCTTTTTATATATTCTGGGTGTTCTGACCAATAATTAATTGTTCTCATTGATTTTTCCGGTTTTCTATATAAATCTGTTATTAGACGACTATCTCCCTCTCTTATTATCTTAATGTCTAAAAATGTTATGCTCTTTTCTTTTTCTTCTTCTTTGGTATATTCTATATTTGAATGTATACTATTTAGTTCCACAAGTAATTTTCAATCTTTCCATCTTCTATTACGCAAAAACTATCGTCCACATAGTACATTATTGCCGATGGTTGACTCTTACTAATAACTTTGTCATGTACAATCATTATATATTTAATATCAGAATGAATTGAAAGAAAATTAATTAATATTAGAAAAAATTTTTAATGGATGACTATTTGTCAATATGAAATATAAATGAACAAAATTTAACATTCAATTATTAAAATTACTGTATTTTCTTTTATATTTCAGAAGCTCGGGTTTCACTTCAAATCTAAGCGCTACTTCTCACCACAGCAAATTATATCTCTCTTCAAGGTCCAAATTGAGTCATGTCTCAACTGATGGTTCTCACCTTTGAAAAGGGGCGTCGAACGACTA
Organism: Euborellia annulipes; assembly: GCA_023213315.1. Classification (NCBI taxonomy): domain Eukaryota; kingdom Metazoa; phylum Arthropoda; class Insecta; order Dermaptera; family Anisolabididae; genus Euborellia; species Euborellia annulipes. The sequence goes on along the minus strand of JAKCPI010026699.1, from coordinate 9,383 downwards.
TCTAGCAGTAAAAAGATCCTCAGCCGAATTAAAATATATCAATATGCCCGAAACACAAGAGGGGCATCATCCCTTCATTACTAAGCTAACGACTAGTAGTAGAACATGTCAAGTCTTCTTTTGGTCCTATGACATCGTTATTTGGAACAAACTAGCTGCAATAGCCATCATAAGTCTTTGAACTTTATGGATCCATTCAAAAAAAGATGTAATCACAAGTGACTACGTCTCATTAGATTTGTTGAAATTCCAGGGAGATTTTTTATTCAAAATTAGGTAATCTATTATATCTATTATTAAATTTTAATTTAATTTTTGATTCGATTATGAATCATCTGAGATGGGGTTTAACTTTGAGTGATAACAAAATGACATCCAATCATCTAAAAAATATATTTAATAATGAACTCACCAGGACTGTAGATTAATATTTAGAAGATAAGAAAAGGTCAATTCAGTCCTCGAGAATTTCGAGAATGAAACATGTATATATTATAGTAAAATAATATATTTATTCTCTCTAGTTGGCATATAAATAATCTCAGACCTCTCGGATTTCGTCCGCTGTTCTGTGTGCCTTCTTCAGTGAGATCAGGATCTAGATAATGCAAAATAGTTTGTTGTGTTATTATAAATATTAGTCAAAAAATTTTTTTTATATATATATATATACCTTACTTTTACAACACAACCTGCCTTGTAAAAGTAAGGGATCTAGATAATGTAAACTACTCACCATTAAGGTATATATATAACACAAAAAATTTTTTTGACTAATTATAATATTTTATAATAACACAATAAACTATTTTGCATTATTTAGATCCTGTTCTCACTGAAGAAGGCACGCAGCACAGCCGCCGAAACCCAAGAGGTCTGAGATTATTTATATGTCAACTAGAGAGAATAAATATATTATTTTACTATAATATATACATGTTTCATTCTCGAAATTCTCGAGGACTCAATTGACCTTTTCTCATCTTCTAAATATATATAAATATATATATAAGGTGATATCTTTTTAATATTATATATCTGTTATTTTATTAGTTTAATTTTGTATAGGAAATTTCGTTTTTTTTTTTTTTTTTGGGGGGTAGTTCTATGTTGTGACATAATATTTTTAGGGGAGGTTTGTATCTATATGACTAACTGTGACAGGGGGGCGGGGGACTAGAATATCATCAAAAAAGGCGTTACGTAATATGTGGACGATCCCTTATTATAATCGCTGCTTTTTATTTTTTTTCTCGTCGTATGATTTCTATTATGAAAATTGATTGTATTTAAAAAGGATATTTGTGAAAGGATTACGGAATAAATAAAACAATTATTTAAAAAAAATAATCTTTATTGAATATTTAATTATGTTGTTGATAGAATTAATAAATAAATATTTCTTTGTTTCAGAAAGAAAAAAAAACATCCATGTTCGTCATCATCATTATCAAAGAAACAGGACTTACGCAATTTGAAATTATTTTTAAAAACTTTTTTGTAAAATTGAACTGATACAATAAAACAAACAAAGCAAGTCGTTTAGTTGCATTAACGTCGAGCAAGAAGCCAGTCGATCGAATTCATCTCTCTGCCTTTCCTCCATTGCGATTCTATTAGTGAGAATAAAACGCCACGCACCCCTCAACTTTTAATTATTAAAAGGTATTTATAATTTGACTATTTCATTTTCATAGAGGGCGAAAAGGGGGTGTACATTTCCCATTCCAATTAAAATATTATTATTGCTGTTGCTATATATAAAATAAATAAACAGGAGCGTACTGATTACACTGTGCTACAAAATGAAACTTTTTTCTGGCCCCGAGAAAATTCCTTCAGATTCTTAAGTAAAACGACCTCCTGAATCCAAATATGACCTTCGTTTTCACCCAGCACGTACCCTTTTCGGGGGGGGGGGGAGCCCCCTACTTATTTCCACCCCTTTTCGTTAATTATAGGGCCACGAAAAAAATTTGGAAGGATGAAAAGGAATATTTTAGCCTTAACATTTCTTCAGAAGGTCTAGAGAAGTGAAAAGTTAAAAAAACATTAACATTTGGATCCAAGGGGGGGGGGGGATGTGGGGGAGGATTTTGTCCCTTAAAATGCAAAAAAATCATTAAAAATGATCAATTTTTTCTGATTTTTCCCAATTTTTTCACTGATTTTCTACATATTCCAGCTGACAGACCCACGTCACCCTTCCTTAAACATCCCTCAACTAAAAAAAATATATAGGATAAAGCGGGTGGGGTGTGAGCGATTCCGAAGCCCTTGCAAGAAGATGGAAGATTCACAGCTCAGTTGGTCAAATTGGCAAATATGCGGCTAACTTTCATTTTTTTTGGACTGAACTTTACAAATTTAAAGTTAAATATACGGATTCTTCTATGTCCTTCAATATTTCCATATTTTATCTAAAGGGGTAGAAATTATTTCTTGTCAATAATTGAAAAAAATTCTTCTTGCAAGGGCTTCGGAATGTGTGAATAAAATATTCGCATATACTGTAGTTAAAAAGGATATTGTGAAAGGATTAAGGGATAAATAAAAGAATTATTTAACAAAATAATCTTTATTCAATATTTAAAATATGATGATAGAAGAAGATAAAAAAATAATATTAATAAATAATTATTTCTTTGTTTCAGAAAGAGGAGCTTAGAGAAAAAATTCATGTTGTGTCATCATTATTACGAGCAAAGCAAGTCTTTTGGTTTAATTCACGTCGAGCAAGAAGCCAGTCGATTGAATTCATCTCTCTCCTTTTCTTCCATTGCGATTCTATTAGTGAGAATAAAACATCACACACCCCTCAACTTTTAATTAAAAGGTATTTATAATTTGCATATTTCATTTTCTTTTTTTTTTTTTTTATAAAAAAAAATTCAAACTTTTTTTCTCATTCTCACTCACACTCACACACACATTCACACTGTCTTTTCGGCAACTCAGGCCATATAAGACATTTACGATAACCGTTATTGATTTAATATACATATATGGGGTCCAGGCATTCTTATTTAAGCCATTTGATATCCAATTGGCTTAAATAAAATCATCGGACTGCCTGGGGTCCGAACCCGCTACGTTTGGTATACGAGGTTAGCACGCTAACCTCTACACCAAGCCCCGAGGGCATTTCATTTTCTTAACGGGTTATGAAATTTAAAATACTAATACAAAATTATATTTTTTGTAAAATTTTTACATTTAAGGAAATTGATTACTTTCTCTCCCTGCTCACCCTCCACCCCTATTGCAGAGAATTTAGCTAATAATTTGCTTTGAGCTAATAATTGAAAATATAAATTCTTAAACTTTTATCTCTCGTCATTGATATAAATAATAACTGTGATCAACATTTCGTTTTATAACTATATTATTATTTTTAATAATGTAAACAGAGAGTGGTAAGGTGTCTACGTTAAAATAATATCATTTTTTATTTTTTTGTAAACTCTCTCTTTCTACAAACAAACACACGAATAATATTTAATAAGAAAAAATAATAATTTTTATTTTTTACAGGGGTGTCTATTGCTGGAGGCTAGAGGTCGTCTTCTCCCTTCATTATCGTCCTTCTCGCTGAAGCATCCCCATCACAGCGCACTTCGAGCCTCCCTCTCAATAGGTGAGTTCTGACAATCAAATTTTTTCATTTTATAATTTCATATCACAAATAATAAGTTCATTTTCCTGGGATTCTCTCTATTTTAATATCTCGAGTATAACAACCCTCTCCCTCCCCCCATTTTATAATATTTGAATATCATTTAAATTTATAACAATCTCCCTCTCTCTCTTTTTTGATTCGGCTCCTAACAGTTCTTATAAATTCTGATTCTCTCTGGGAACATTTTAATATAGAAAAATATTTCTAATTATATTTAAAAACACTATCTGCTTTCTATATTAGGCCTATAGAAATGAATAGGAGGGTTGCTTTTTTAAACTTTTATCTCTCGTCAGTCGTATAATAATTTTTTAATTTGTTTAACTCTCTATGTTTAGGCGAGCCCCCCCCCCCCCCTGGCGTCTTGGGCAGGCTTTTCCACTTGTACTTTATATAATGTTTGATTGAGGGAAAAAAAATTCAAATTTTTTTTAAAGTTTAATTTTGAATGATGATGGGTTGGTGTGGGTTTATCGGGAATTTTCCTTTGCTTCACATGAGAATTTAACATAATTTAAATTATAATTTTTATCTCGATTAATTGAGATAATATATTATTAAAAAATAATTTTTTTAACTATAAAATAATTACTTTTTCTCTAATCTAAAAAAAAAAATTTCTCTTTATTCGGTTATGTCAGGGCCGGATCTGGGGGGGGGGGGCAGTGGGTGCATTTGCCCCGGGCGGCAGATATCAGGGGGCGGCAATTAAAGAAAGATTTACCAAAAAAAATGATATGAATTTTATATTGAAAATTAAAATTAAATTAAATTTTGCCCCCACCCCCTAAAAAATCTCCTAGTTCCCGCACTGGGTTATGTAATGCATTGATAGTAATAAGGGTAGTTTTTACTGTGGGGTTGCGTTTTAAAATTAGTCATTTAATTAAAGAAATTATATAAAATTCTTTATCATTTAATTTGGAGAATTCCATTGTATGATAAAACAGAATTTAAAAAAAATTCTTAATCAATCTAATAAACCTCTCAATTCTTCATCCCTGTCAATTAATAATTAAATATGGGGCGAGGGTTGGAGGGAACAAATTACTTGAATATATACTCATCTATTCTTTTCTATAAAATTTTCCATAAAAATCACTCGATTTTTTTTAAATAGAAGATTTGTTAAAATAAAAACAATAATAAACAAATATTGTTCAATCATTTTTACAAATTATCAAAAAGAAACAAACCCTTAAGAAATGTGGACAAAAAACAATTATTATATCTTTCAAATTAGAAATAAATCTAAAAAAAATATTTTTTAATTATCCAATGAATTGAGGTAAAAATTATAATTTAAATTATGTATTTAACATAAAGCAAGGGAAAATTCCCGATAAACCCACTCCACAAAAAATGAATAATAAGATAAAGTTATAACAGGAAACCATCCTATTCATTTCGATTGATCAAAATTAAATTAAAAAAAAAAAAATTTGAATTTTTTTTCCCTCAATCAAACATACAAGTGGAAAAGCCCGCCCTTTTATCTTTTTTCTATTATAGTATACTAATAAAGAAGTATTAAAAACATTTAAACTACTTAATAGTCTTTATATCTTGAATCTAGAAATTGTAATTTGGCTAAAATCTATTTCTTTTTAAAAGAAAAGTTTCTCATTTAATAGATGTTCTAATTTAAAAAAATAACAAACCTTTTAATGAATTTTCTTTTCGGGTATATCTATTATTTTCTAAAGTTTGAATTTTATTTATTTCTTAAATCTTAATAATGTAAATAATTATATTAATAAGGGGAGGAATATGGAGTTGAGTAAAACAATCATATAAAAAAATAAACTTTATTAATTTTAAATATGTAGCTTCATGTGCGTACTCAGCGGGGGGCAGGGGCAGGGAGAGGGCAGCTGCTCCCCCCACCTGAAGCCAAAAAAAAAAAAATTAAATGTTTATAAAAGTGATGAAACGAAACAAAATTGCTGCATGGCGACGGGGAATGATTTTTTTTTTTTGTTAGGACTCGAGGGTTTTTAGGCCTTTAATTCGAAGGCTTTTCCCCTCTATATAAAAAATAGCTATGTCACAATCTGGACGACCATGATCTGCCCCCCCCTGACACCTATCTACCATGCCCCCCCCTAGATTTGATCCTGGGTACGCCCATGTGTAGCTTGATGGATTAATAAAAATTACATAATTTACCTTTGTTCCAGGATCTCCGTGTGTCATTCAGCGGCCAAGTCGACGAGGGTCATCCGAAAATAATAAACACATACATGTGAGTTGAAGAAAATAATTTAAAAAATACTATTTCATATGCAAATAGAATGAATTTTTTCTTTTTATTAAATGGCCTCGGCCTAATAGCTTAAATTATAACCTAGTAAAAAATTTAAATATTCTATTTTCAAATGTTATTAGAAAGATCAAGAATGAAAAGGCATTTATAATATAAAGTTATTTAAAGGGAGATCTTTTCCATTGCATTAAAAAATAATGTCTGCAAAATTTGAACTCATTTGCAAAACAGGAACACGTGGCTCATCGCCTTTGAAGTTTAAGAATTTTCAAAATTTTCTTAAAACTAAACATTCCCTTTGATTTCCTCCACAAAGCTAAATTAATTTTCATTCTCGTTCTTTGGCCATAGCACAGTGGTAGAGTATCCCCCTCTTTTGCTAGAGGTTTAAATAATATCCCGTGGGCTAATTAGGATAAAATAATGACATGCGCCTTGAATTCTAATTCCTAAGAGAGATAGATTAAATTGTATCATCTGTCAAAGAATTGAAATTTTAATCATAAAAATTATTTTTTATTAGAAATTTAGAGCCCTCCCCCAAATCCATGTGAATATTTCTTATGATCTACTATTGCGATGATTTAGTGAGAATAAAACGTCACACACCCCACAATTCACTCTTAAAAGGTATTTATTATTTGTATATTTCACTTTCATAAAGGGTTTACATTTTATTTTTATATTTTTTTCTTAATTCTCTTTCTCCTAGTTAACACATACACAACACACACAAACATACGAATCATATTTATGTTAGTAAGAAAATCAAAAATTCGATGTCGAGATTTTGATGGATATACTCGTTTTGAGTTCCCCTGAATCCAAAAAAGTTGTTTTCGCAAACATGGTCTGTCTGGGTTCAATTTAAAGTTAGGAGGTTGAAATTTTATATTTAAGTTAGGCACCCACCTAGACTAAGCTTTTGATCAAAATCGGCCAAAAAGTACTAGTACTTTACTGATGTACTTTTTCAGTTTTTTTAGATTTTCTTAAAATTCGCTCCAACGATTTTTTTCAAAATTCAATTATTTTTTAGATGCTCTTTTAATTGTATATTCTCATTTTGCTCTCAAAATTGTATAAAGCACACTTTACTCCTGCATTTCATAGGAAAGATAGGTTGTAACAAAATATAAATAAATATAAGTACTGTGCGACCAGTCACGCCAGATTTTTATTTCTTATTAAAATTAAATTATATGATTTCGAATACATAAAATTGAATTTTTGATTTTTAATTTTTTTAAATTTAAATAACACTTTCATAAAATGAGTCAAATAATTATTCTGCAAATATAAATATTCCAATATTAGGATTATAATTAAAAAGAATATTTGTGAAAGGATTAAGGGATAAATAAAACAATTATTTAATAAAATTAATCTTTATTGAATATTTAATGATTGATTAGGATTAAAAATAATTGCTAAATATTTCTTTGTTTCAGAAGAGAGAAACATCCTGTTCGTCATCATTATTGTCAAATACGCAATTGGAAATTATTTTTAATTGTGAGAAAGCAGCAAGTCTTTTAGTTGGATTCATCTCGAGGAAGGAGGCATCTCTGTGCAAAAATCATCTCTTCTATTTGGATTCTATTAGTGAGAATAAAAGGACCCCCACCCCCCATGTCACTCCAATTATAAGGTATTTATAATTCGCATATTTCATTTTCATTAAGAGTTAACATTTTATTTTTGTATTTTCTTTAACATATATTTGTAAAATTATCCTTTTTTTAATGATGAAACCAGAGGGTGAAAAGGGGTGTACATTGGGGTTGATAAGGGGGGGGTACATTAGGTTAACAGAGGGTGGTAAGGTGTTACGTTTTCCATTCTAATTAAAATATTATCATTATTTTATTTTTTGTAAACTCTCTCTTTCTACAAACAAACACACGGACCATATTTAATAAGAAAAAATAATTTTTTATTTTTTACAGGAGTGTCTATTGCTAGAGACTAGAGGTCGACTTCTCCCTTCATCATCGTCCTTCTCGCTCAAGCCACCCCATCTCAGCCCACTTCGAGCATAGGTGCAAAATGTGAGTTCTGACAATCAATTTTTTTCAATTTATAATTTAATATCACAAATAATAATTATATTTTCCTGGAATTCTCTCTATATTTTAATATCTCGAGTATTACAACCCCCTTATTTTATAATATTTGATTATCATTTAAATCTATAAGTCTCCATCTCTCTCTTTTTTAATTCGGCTCCAAACAGTTTTTTTTTTTTTTTTTTTCAAAACTTTTTACTTTAGTTAAAGATCAATTTTCTCAACTAAAGCAGCTTTTTCCAAACTGTGAGGTGCGCCTCCCTACGGAGGCGCGGACTAATCTGAGGGGAGGCGAGAATATTGGCCACATCGAGCAATTTTCTAAATGACTCCAAAAGTTTTATAATTTAATAAATTTTTTAGAAATAAAAATTTTTGTTTGTATTATTTTATAAAATGAAGGGGGAGGCGTCATACGATTAAATATTTTTAGGGGAGGCGTGGTAACATAAAGTTTAGAAACCGCTGGCCTAAAGTAAGACTCAATCTAGAAAATGATACTATGTGTAAAAGCTAAAGGCGGATCCAGGGAAGTTTCGCAGGGTTTTAATTTTTTTCTGACTAGACGCGAAACTCGCCGAAGGCGTTAGCATTGTTAATTATTACTTTCTCTTACCTATGTATATATGTAATATATATATAGAGAGAAAGTATTGGATTCATGTCAAAAATTCGATGTCGAGATTTTGATGGATCTTCACGTTTTGAGGTCCCCTGAATTCAAAAAAGTGGTTTTCGCGACATGGTCTGTCTGTGTGTGTGTGTGTGTGTGGGTGTGTGGGTGTGTGGGTGTGTGTGTGGGTGTGTCTGTGTTCAATTTTAAGCATGAAGGAATTGAGCTATGAGGCTGAAATTTTATATTTAAGTTAAACATCCTCCTGGACCGGAAAAATAAGCTTTTAATCAAAATCGGCCAAAGAGTACTAGTACTTTACTGATGTACTTTTTCAGTTTTTTTCGATTTTCTCAAAATTTGCTCCAACGATTTTTTTTTAAATTCAAAAATCAATTATTTTTTAGATTCTCTATAAAATGTATATTCTCATTTTGTGATTGAAATCTTCTGAAGACCACTTTACTCTTGTACTCCATAGAAAAGATAGGAGAAATGGTTGCCATGGTATCAAAATATAAATATTTTCCCATACTTATAAATTTTACATCTTGAATTCAATTGTACCCTACTGTCGGAAACTAAATACATGTCGACACAAAAAATCTGGTGTGACAAGCACAGTACACAACTTTCGATTACCGAAGGTAAGAGAAAGTTGTGTGCTGTGCGCCAGTCACACCAGATTTTTTATTTATTAGGATTGGATAAGGAGTTGAAAAAATTGAAAAAAAAAAAAAAAAAAAAAAAAAAAAA
>JAKCPI010026697.1:0-31244 GCA_023213315.1 Euborellia annulipes | reverse complement strand
GTGAAACCTTTTTTCGTAGCCATTTAACAGAAAAATTGTTGGAAAATTATTTTATTTAGGGTATTAAAATCGCGTACTTAATCTTAACTTATAATCAGGGGCGTATTTAAGGGGGGGCGCGAGGGCCCGGCCCCCGAAATTTCCCAAACACATATACATATATAGGGATATATAGACATCAGCGCAACAAATTTTTCCGCAGGATGGACAACTTTGGTTCCGCAATAGAAAAAATGTTCCTCAAAAAATTTCGTGTGAAAAAAGTATAGTTTCTTAAAAAAAAATTTTCCTCAGAAAAATTTTTTGAGTTCGGGCCCCCCGAAAAAAATTTTCTATATACGCCCCTGCTTATAATTAACTAACAGGCGGCGTCTCCAGGATATGACTAAGAGTTGTCCAGATTAAGTAATTTAATTAATTTTTCACCATAATACAAAAATATAAAATAAAAAAATCGAGTGGAAAATACATTTTAGGAGGGAGATGGGGAGGGGGGCGATAGAACTTTCTGAGGGTCTGGAATACCACTTTTTAATTATTTACACCCTAGAGAAGTGTCATTTTAAATTTTATTAAAATCGTGGAGAAAGACAAATTGTAGGGCGGTGACGTGTCACGGCTTGTAACGCGACATTCTGATAGATGGGTGAAAAAAATTTGGAGGGGCTTCCAGTTTGAAGACCGCTAGAATAGAATATACATAGATTTATAAATAATAAATTAGGCTATTATGAAATGGTATTTCATATGAGTCAAATATGATAATGATATTAATATATATGTTTAATAGTTTACTATTTATAAATCGATGTATATTCTCTACCAGTGAACTAACTCTGAGCAAATTATAGCCTACACTAATTAATAGAGTGAAGATGGAGCATAATAGCACCGAAACGTTTCCGGTTAATTATGAAAGATAGGAGAAATGGTCCAATGGAAACAAAATATAAATATGTTTGCTTATAAATTTGAATTTACTGCGTAAACTAAATACATCTCGAAACAAAAGAATCTGGTGTGACAGTACAATATTCGAAAGTTGTTGCTGTGCAGTCAGTCACACCAGATTATTTTTTATTATTTGAGTATGTAATTAAATGCATGTGAATCCCATAAGTTTTTTTTTATATTCTTCGAAATCTTTTTTATTTTTGCACTATAATGCTAAATAAATATTTAAATTTTATTTCACTCCTATTGAACTTGACATTGACATTCCCTCTCTCTTTCTTATCTCCAATGTTAATAGAAGATCTCCTTAACTAAGGAAATGTTGATATAGGCTATGTGCTATATTATTTTTTTGATGATATAATGTCTTTCTTAATTATTATTCGCGTGATTTGTAAAATTTTCTCTTCAGGTTTTCGCAGTAAAACTTGTTTTTAAAGTGAAACTTTTATTTAATCCCCTCAAATTTTTTCGCCCTTCTATCAGCATGTCGCGTTACAAACCGTGACGTCAAAGCCCATGACGCTACTAACCATGACGTCACAAGCCGTGACGACAAAAATATGAAAGTTGAAATTTAATATATATGACGAATTATAAAAAAATAATTGTGAGATTTAATTTTTCGATTTTTAAATAGATAAAATATAATTTTTAAAATAATTTAAAATGATTCAAATCTTCAATTGCTAAATAAATATTGTTCTCAGTTTTTAACATCGGTCTATTGATTTCCCATTATCAATCCTCATTTTCAAATTATTAAGTTAAGATTAAAAACGCGATTTTAATACCCTTAATTGAATAATTTTCTGAAAATTTTCAGTTAAACGCCTACAAACCGAAAAAAAAAGTTTCACTTTCATCGTGGTTTCATAAAACCACACAATTTTTGTTTTTTAAGAAAGTACTGATCAGTGAGATGAGGGAGGAAAATAAATAATAATAATAACTACTTTTATACCCAATTCAATTTCGTGTATTTTTATTTACGACTACCTTTTATAATTTGCATGTCCAATTGAATTTGACAGCCCTGATTTAGAGTAAACTCTAATAACCTGAGAAAGAGAGTTGCCTTTATGAGTCAAAGGACGCAACGAAGGGGATCTCGTTTTGCCTTGAGGAAGACCTCCCCGAAGAAGTCTCCGACCGGTTTGTTTGCCTCTCTGCCTGCCAAGGGCATATTCAAATTCTCATTAACGCTCTTTTTCTTTTCTCAGTAAGTATTTCAATAAAAAAAAAAAAAAAAACTCTCTCAGAACTAATCTCTCTCTAATTACTCAAAACAATATTTTATTATGGAAATTTTTTTCTGAAGAAGGAAGCGCTTTTTTTTGGTCTATTGTATCAATCAATCAAAAAATCAATTATTTTTTAGATTCTCAATAAAATGTATATTCTCATTTTGTCATTGAAATCTTCTGAAGACCACTTTACTCTTGTACTCCATAGAAGCACAGAACACAACTTTCGATTACCGAAGGTAAGAAAAAGTTGTGTGCTGTGCGCTAGTCACACCAGATTTTTTTTAAGGAATCGAGGCCCCCTATAAAGATAAGATAGACAAAATACTTCTCTACATTAGGGCCGGATCTAGGGGACAGTGGGTGGGTGTGCCCCGGGCGGCAGATATCAGGGGGGCGGCAATTAAAGAAAGATATACTTCAAAAAAAAAAAAAAAAAAAAAGGTAAAATGATATGAATTTTGTATAGAAAATTTTAAGGGGGAGGCGACAAATTAAATTTTGCCCCCCCCCCCCCCCTAAAAAAATCTCGTAGTTCCGGCCCTGCTCTACACAAAAATAAAAATCATTGTGTGGTTTTATGATAGCTGGAATTTCTCATTTGATGCTACCCTCTACTAATACCGAAACGTAGTATCTTAAACAAATAAATTACCGTTTATCAGAAATCAAAAATATTTATTTATACTTAGTTTAAATAAAATATGAAAGTAATTATTTATTCAAATTTCATTCATATATTAAAAGTAAGTAGATATTATGCAATCTATTTTTGGAATTCGAATAAACGAATAATTAAAAATATTTTGTTTATATTTTTCAATAAATAAAATGAGAAAAATGAATTTATTATATGAATAGCGTAATGTAAATAAATTTCATAATTAGATTTTCTCCTCTGAGGTTTTTCCCCTAAACTGGGAAGCAAGCGCTTTTACTTAGGATCTACTAATTGTAAACCTCTTTTTTTTTTACGATTAATTCTCACCAAGGCCAGTCAGTCCGTCAGCTAGCCAAGTTCTGACTCATCTCTTTTGGGGATTCAATTCATTCTTTAATCAAAAATGATTATTTAGCGAAAAGATATATTTTTGCTACTAAAGGACCTTGGAATTTTTTTTTTTTTTATATAATAACTGCCTTAATAATGAATATTTAATTTAAAAATAGCATAAAAAAACGCCTTTTATGTGTCAGTTTGCCAATTATAACAAAAATTTTCCCAGTGGTGTAATTAATAAGGATTTCTCTAATCCATTGTATGCATGCATCCATTGTATCTGAGATCTTTCCTTCAAAGAGCCTAAATTTTTTAAGATCTTTTTTTGATGAGTAGGTTTTTTTGTTGGTGGGCCTTGGGAACCAAACCCAGGATCTCCAACCTTTCTGGATCATCGGTGTGCCCCTCGACCTACACCAACAAATACTCACTTCCCTATTGCATTTATCTAACAAGAAAATTTTAGTGAGAAATCTTCACTTTTAAACCAGGAGGGTACAGCACCTGACTGGGTCTGCTCTAACGCCTTACCTTATGCAGCAAAGTAAATATATATTTTTTTTCTAGGCCCCACCGCCTCCGCCATCAATCAAGAGTCTTCATGTCGACACGAACATTGCATACCGATATGCAAGAACCTTGATTACAAGCCGAGTAGTGAACCCAGCAAGCAATGTGTCGCAGGAGATTAATTTCAGTGTCATCTTGCCTGAGACGGCATTCATCTCGGGATTCCTCATGTAAGTCGACCCAGTCTTCTACCTGGAATATGAGAAAGGATTTTTATCTTTATATCAGGTTCCAATTTAAAGGGTTCACGTGCATTTTATATAAATATTTAATAAAATAAAAAATAGTCTATTTCCATTGCCTACTTATTTTGTTATTAAGAATTAATTATTTCTTCTCCCTAATTAATAAACCAATATACTTGATATATTACTAGATAAGGATAGAATTGTATGAATAAAATAATTGATTGCTTCAGGGAGTTGGATGGCAAAGTATACAAAGCATACGTGAAAGAAAAAGAAGAAGCAAAGAAGATTTACGATCAGGCGGTATCTTCAGGACAAACTGCGGCCCACGTCGCCCTTTCAGCCAGAGATTCCAACAGATTCACCGTGTCCCTCAATGTAGAGCCCCAACAGAAAGTCACCTTTAATCTCACCTATGAAGAACTTCTCACAAGAACTTCCGGGCTCTATAAACATAAACTTAATCTTGATCCCGGTCAAGTAAGCTAAACATGGTAGTTAAGTAATTTAAAAAAAATTATAATATTTATAAATTTCAGATTGTTGACGATCTCTCAGTTAAAATCAATATTACTGAATCAAGTCCGATTTATCGCGTTGAAGTGCCTTCTTTAAGAGAAAGCAACGAAATTGAAGAAGTGTCAGCAGAAAATGGTATTGTAATTTTTCTTTTAATTTAATAAATATAAGTGTATTATGATAAATTTTATTTCATTTTAGCAACCCAAGATGCTCTCGCACGAATTGATCATGGATCGCCTAAAACTGTTATTATTCAATGGGCGCCTACACCTGATGAACAAAGGAATCTCCGAAAGGATGGAATTAAAGGACAATTGGAAGTACTTTATGATGTCGAGAGAGAAGCCAAAGGAGAGATCCTGGTAAGTATCACAATATCACAAATAAATTGCACTTTAATGATAACCCGTAAAAGTTAATAAAAAAGTATTTACACCCCTGCCCGTGGGACCTATGCAGGTAGAAGTAGGGATAGAATCGACTCTGACTTTTTAGAATCGAGTTGAAACTCTTTCAAGTCGATTAGAATCGATTCTCAATGGACGACTTCGACTTTTTTCTTACCAAATTATACTTACAACGTGTTGGTATCCAATGGTAATATAGTTTGTAACGTTTTCATTGATTGACTTTCATCTTTCTTTTAAAACCTACACATAACACACCAATCAACACGCTTTCTAAGACCGGTTAGTGAAGATATGTGGCATTCTTAATTCCTCAATTAATGTTTTATTTTGATTCTCAACTTTCATATTTTATTTAATGTTCGGTGACATATCACGGGCAATCTCTGAATAGAATATAAATTAATACTTCTCATTTATTTCAGGTGAATGATGGCTACTTTGTGCATTTCTATGCCCCTAAAGATCTCCCACCGTTAGCCAAACATGTAGTTTTCGTTCTTGATGTGAGTGGATCAATGAGCGGAAGAAAAATTGAACAATTAAGGAACGCAATGGAAACAATTTTAGGAGATCTCCATGACAAAGATTACTTTTCCATTGTCCTCTTTCATACTAACGTTCTTGTAAGTACCAAACTAAAATGAAATGTATTTATTTTGATACCTCTTTTATTTTAATTTGATTTATAGATTTGGAATCCAAAAGCGCCGAATCAAGAGGATATTGAGGGAATTAGTCCCGATTCAATTGTCCAAGCTACTCCCGAAAATATTGCTAAAGCCAAAGAATATGCTAAGACATTGCGCCCTCTTTCCAGTAAGTAGAAGCAAACATTTTTTTTTAAGACCTCAGCATCTGAGGCCGTATAGGGTTTCAATAATTTAATAATATTTATTTATAAACCAATGGTTTTCGCTCAGAGAGAGATGGGGAGAGAGAGATTTAAAAATTAAAACTATGCCACACCCATACACTGGTGGCCCTTGGGCATATCCTAGGATTCTCCTAGGTCAAACTAGTTTATC
This sequence comes from Euborellia annulipes, assembly GCA_023213315.1. Lineage (NCBI taxonomy): Eukaryota > Metazoa > Arthropoda > Insecta > Dermaptera > Anisolabididae > Euborellia > Euborellia annulipes. The sequence continues at coordinate 25,328 of JAKCPI010026697.1, read as the reverse complement.
TTAAATGGGTACTCAAGACCAACTAGTTTTGCTTAGGATAAACTGCAGTAGTTTGCCCTAAAAAAAAAAAAAAAAAAAACAGTTTGGCCTGTAGCATATACATTAATTTAACAGCTTGGGATTAAAATTTAATGAATTTTAGTGTGTGAAGCTGAAAAATTTAGCTAAGTTATAAGATTTATGTAATAATGTAATCGGAATGAGATAAAGTAATCTCGGCAAAAAAAAAAAAAAACATTTAAAAGACCTTTGAATTCAAATTTTCCAAACTTTGTTTTGATCTAATTAATTGTTTGAAGCACACTTTACTCTTGTACTTCATAGGAAAGATAGGAGAAATGGATGCTATGGTAATAAAATATAAATATTTTCCCATGTTTATAAATTTTACATCTTGCATTCTAATATATCTGCGGAAACTAGATATATACCAACACAAAAAATCCGATGTGACAAGCACAGAACACATCTTTCAATTATCGAAGATTAGAGAGAGCTTTGTGCTGTGCGACTAGTCATACCAGATTTTTTTATTTCTAAACATGGGGAGCTTGATTAATTTCAACAAGGTTTCTAATATTTTATTAACATAACTTAATATTAGAGAAGACTGATTAAAAAACTAGTCAAGTTTTTTTTTCCAATAGAGGAACTGAATGAAAATGAGCTTATATGTTATTATCATTTTTATTTTATTTATTTAATAGATATCCGTGATGCTTTGCTTAAGGTCATCAGAATAAAAATTAAAAACTTTTATGAATTCATATCAAGTGGGAATAAATAATGGAAATGTTTTGGGTTTTTTTAATTACGAGCTGCAGACGCTCTTTAAAGACGAGATATCGTTTGAATATTTGAATCATTAAAATGAACATTGTTTGGAAAGAAAAGAAGAAAAAAGAAGCAGGTCTAAAACATTATTGGCAGGGTTTCTGATTTAGGATTTCTTCCAGGTACCAACATCAATGATGCTTTAATCAGAGCCTTAGAGGTGACTGAATTAGGAGCAAATGAAACAGCGAAAGCAGGCAGAGTTCCTCCACCTGAAAGAATGATTATCTTCTTAACTGATGGTCAACCAAATCATGTGCGTGAAAAAAATTTTTTGTTTCTTTTTTCGGAATTGAGCATTACTAATTTAATTAAATTTTTTAGGGTGAATCCAACCCAGAAAGGATTATTGAGAATGTTGCTGAAAAAAACAAAGCAGGTGCTGACAAGGCCGTGATTTTCACTCTTGGTTTTGGTAACGATGCTGATATGAATTTCCTAAGAAAATTATCTTTAAATAATACCGGATTTGCAAAGAAAATCTACGAGGCCGCTGATGCTGCTCTTCAATTGCGCAATTTCTATGGACAAATTTCATCCCCACTTCTCGCTGACGTCTCATTCCAATATCAACCTGAAAAGGTAAGTTACTTAAAGTTGATTTATTCAAAGAAACAATAACTTCAAAAATTCCATTTAATTTTTCAAGGTGAAAACCAAATCATTGACCCGAAGCAAATTCCGTACTTTCTTCCTTGGATCAGAAATTGTCGTTGCTGGTCAATTAGAAGGAGGCAGTGCTGCAGATGATGTCTCTGGAAGTATTTTAGCCCGAGGAGCAGAAGGACAGCAAACTTCACTTGCATTCCCTAAACCTCTCATCATGGGGGATGTCATTTGGCCTTATCCCGTCATCATCAAGGACACCACCGAACCTGGAATTGCTGAACGAGTTTGGGTCTACTTGACCATTCAACAATTACTGGAAGAGGACAAAGCAGGGAATAAGGAGAGCAAAAAGAAGGCCTTGGATTTGGCACTTAAGGTAACCATACAATAGTCATAATTTAAGAGAAATACTTTGCATAATTTGTATCCTTTTTTTTTTTAGTATTCATTCGTGACCCCAGTAACTTCATTGGTTGTCGTGAAACCCAATGAGACCAAATCAGTGGAAGCAGAAGATGCATCACAACCTGGTAATAAATATAATAGATATCATAGACCGACTGCTTTTAGTACTTCTTCTTCATTTTATATGCGGGGTAGGTTTCACAATGTTCTTTGGTTACTTTGCTTCAACTTGATGGTTTTATATCATACCCTTAACTGATAGGATTAAGGTTTCTAATTTGCCTATTAACTTTCATTTAATTGAAACCGGGCATTTTCAAAAGACGATTATTGTTTCAATAAATTAAGATAGGTTGAAGTGGCTGTTCCTAGAAAAGGAACACACTTAGATTAACTCTTGGGATATCACAGTGAGACTGTTTCCCTCCTTAAACCCGCCGGATCGGATGATGAAATTCATCAGATCACTGACATCAGCTGATCCGAAATCCGCTTCTTCTAGTATGCATCAGAGCAGGGTGTCGTGGTTTTTTTTCGGCATTAAGGCCTTTTAGACCTCATCCCTATTTATTTCAAATATTGCAATAATTGGTAGCCAAATCAAATGAAATAAATTTTTCTCGCTTGGAACGGGAAGCGAACCCGGGACCCCGGCGCCAAGCTAGTGTCTTCTCTCTGAGCCTTGGGTCACGGGCAAGTGTCGTGGTATTACTCCAAAAATGAAAATTTAGATATGGAGTTATAAATTTTCAATTTTCATCTTAATTATTCAAAAGACAAAAATTCTTTCCTGGACCAAATTTAAGAGATGGGAGGTACCTCTTTTAACTCCCCCTTCCCCACGCTCTTCATTACTAATACATGTATTTTATAATTTTAACATTTCTAGATGTATATTTGTTACATTAGATTCAATAAATCGTTTTGTTTATTGAATTTTTTTTTTCATGATACACTGTACCTAATAAATTCAATACTTTTTTTTCACTTTAATGAAGGAGGAGGAGGAGGAGGAGTATATTCTAATATCCACAATGCACACAGATTATCTAGTCCGGTAGCTGCACACTCCTTTGGAGGTATACATTTTTCTTCTTCTATTTCTTTTCAAAATAGTTCAAAATAACTCTAAAAGAAAATTAAAAAAAATCAAAACTTTTCGATCTTCATCAGTTTTCTGAAGAAACTAATTAACTGACAAAAAAATCAAACGGAGAAATGGCGGCACAGGATATATCGAAAAAAAAAAATACTCAAAAACTCAGCTGTTGGTTATAAATTAATAGTCTCAAAAAGACAGCCTACCAGAGAAATAAGCCTCAAGTTGTGTGTATATGTACGTATATCATTAGCTGGAAATAGAATACGGTATACTCATAACGTAACTAGGGAGGTCTCGGGGTGGGGGGGGGGGCAGAAGGCCCCCGCTCCAACAAAAATTGAGACATTATGAGGCCTTTCAGGCCCCCCCAGCCAAATTCCCTAGATGCGACCACTGGTTACACTCTAAGTATGTGCAAAGTCTCCACTTTTGTAGTGGATATTAATGGGTAGGAAGAGACGTCAGAAGTTTTTTTTTCTTAATGGAAATTTTTGAAATTTTCTTTTGTTTAATTGACATCATCAGGCCAGAAATATTTTTTTCGTAGAGACCCTAGGCACGAGAAGCTAATGTTTTCTTTGTGAAGTACGGGCAAGGTTAAAACATCTTAAATACTTATTCAAAAAAGAATTGCCTGAAATAAAAGAAAAATTGCTTGCTATTTAGATGCGGAATCAGTTGTAACATTTTAATTGAAGAATAGTTTTTATATATTGTACAGTGAGCTCCATAATTAAGTCCCCACATGATAGCTTTAGCCTAAAGTATATGGTATAGAAAATGGTAAATGGTGAAATAATTTTAAATTTTAAAAGGTAAAATAAAATCATCTGTACTAGACGTATCTTACGTTTTACCTTTTCGGTCATTAAAATTATTTCACTTTATACCATATATTTAAGGTTAAAGCTATCAAGTGGGGACTTAATTGTGGCGCTCACTGTACATCGATGTTATAAACTAATAAGAACATATATAAACATGAAATTATTCAGTACTGCATAACTTGAATTAAATTTTGACAATTTTGCTTGCCCTGAGGATGAGTGTGACTAGCACCCGAAACATCAACAATAAAAATTTGACTTGGCTGCTGTTTCCCGGGAAGGCTCCCGTCCCTTTGAATATCTACAGCCATTCAACTCAAGAAATTTTATTAAAAATTTCAATTAAATAAAAACTTGTGTCGTCTTTTCCTATTCAATATAAGTCTATTTTCTTTAGTATTTAGTAGAGAAGGATTATCATTCACCCACCACTCAAGGCGGTATATTAACCATCCATTTTTTACAAAAACACACCAGCTACTAACACTGCCCCTACATCTCTGACCCGCCGGTGAGTTTAGTTTAGTTTCAAAGCAAGCAGGTATTTATTCTCTCATTTAACAATTTTGGGTCATTTAACAATATTGGGTTCACTCTACAAGACAGCAATAAAAAGTCGGTCAATGTCTTTAAAAAAAAAGTATCTTCATATTAATTATTTTTACTTGTTTAGGCTCTAAATTATTTAGCGGTATTTTTGATTATGATGACGACGAAATGGAAGAGGATGTATTGTTGAGCGAAAGAAACCAAGGTATTGATTTATAAATGTACTTTTTCCGTTGTCTTTTTTTTGTGTTGTGACCCAGTTGAAAAATCCTCTTAAGAGCGTAGAGTTTCGCTTTATTCTCTCTATTTACCGGACATGGAGATAGAATATCTGAGTAAAAATGTTTAACTCCATCTATGAATTATTTTTTGTTAGTTTTACATTAAGGGGTTAGTCTATTGATTAAGTACTTTGCAGTGGCGGATCCAGGTGGGGGCGAAGGGACCCCCTCCCGCCCCGCCCCAGGCGGATCAAGCCTTTGGCGCCTCTCGATACGCCCTAGTGCATCCGGCTTTTTCCCAAAATCTACGGCTTTTTTTGAAATTTCATAATAAATACATTTTATATCACAAATCCGGAGAAAAATTACAAAAAAAGAAGGTTGAATGAGATTCGTATAGCCTACTAAAAAAAAAAAGCTCGAACGAAAAACGGCGCCCCCCCCCTCAAAGGCTAGTTACGTCGCTGGTACTATGCACACCTTTGAATTAATATTAGTACACTCAATTCTGTTTTTAAATGATTTTATTTTACTTATTTTGTTTGTCTATACATCTCCTCATTTTTACTTTCTCTTACCTATGTATATATGTAATATATATATAGAGAGAAAGTATTGGTTTCATGTCAAAAATTCGATGTCGAGATTTTGATGGATCTTCACGTTTTGAGGTCCCCTGAATCCAAAAAAGTGGTTTTCGCGACATGGTCTGTCTGTCTGTCTGTCTGTGTGTGTGTGTGTGTGTGTGTGTGTGTGTGTGTGTGTGTGTGTGTGTGTGTGTGTGTGTGTGTGTGTGTGTGTGTGTGTGTGTGTGTGTGTGTGTGTGTGTGTGTGTGTGTGTGTGTGTGTGTGTGTGTGTGTGTGTTCTGTGTCTGTGTGTGTTCAATTTTAAGCATGAAGGAATTGAGCTATGAGGCTGAAATTTTATATTTAAGTTAAACACCCCCCGGGACCGACAAAATAAGCTTTTAATCAAAATCGGCCAAAAAGTACTAGTACTTTACTGATGTACTTTTTCAGTTTTTTTCGATTTTCTCAAAATTCGCTCTAACGATTTTGATTAAAATTTAAAAATCAATTATTTTTTAGATGCTCTTTCAAATGTATATTCTCGTTTTGCCCTCAAAATTGTTTGAAGCACACTTTACTCTTGTGCTTCATAGGAAAGATAGGAGAAATAAATGGTTGCCATGGTAACCGAATTTAAATCTTTTTCTTTTTATTAGATTAAAAATCAATTATTATTTAAACGTCCTTTTTTTTCGGAGAAAACATATCTCTCTCTCTCACAAAACTATCTTCTCTCTTTCTACGCGTTTTAAATTTTTCTACCTTATCTTCGCATTTGGCCAATGTTAATTTCCTATAGGGATTTGTATGTTAATTTCGATTCAAAAGGGGGTCCCCTTTGGAACTTTTTACGCATTTGAAATTTTTTTTCCAATTCTTATGAAAATTTGTATTTATTTACGAATCTATATTGTGTATAAAATGTCCAAATATGAGATTAAAATTTTGAAAAATAACCATAGTTTATTTCAAGCAATCAACATTTAGTTTGAAACTAAGGTGCTATGGGAAACTAAATATATCTCGACACAAAAAATCTGGTGTGACCAGCACAGTGCACAACTTTCTCTTACCGAAGGGTAAGAGAAAGTTGTGTGCTGTGCGCCAGTCACACCAGATTTTTAAATTAGCGAGATATGTGAAATTCCCTCATTTCCAACGACAATATAAACTTCAAGGGATGATAATTAGGCAGCCAACACAAAAAAAAAAAATTTTTTAATTTTCTCTGTCGACGTTTCGAACGCTCATCGCGCTCATCATCAGGACAGATAGAAAAGTCATCTTAGCTTATGACTTTTCTATCTGTCCTGAGCGCGATGAGCGTTCGAAACGTCGACAGAGAAAATTAAAAAATTTTGTTTTTTTGTGTTGGCTGCCTAATTATCATCCCTTGAATACATACACATCAGCCATATCCAGTTATAATCACGACAATATAAACTATTAAAAGACGAAATGGTCTTCTCTTGTCTGGCGGGCTTCCTAATTAAAACCATGTTGATTGTAGGGATGAAATATGGGGATTGACTTCCCCGAGACTTTCTCGTATATTCTTTTGGAATTACGTCTGGATGTGTGTGTGAACACGATTGCTAAAAAACCAAAGCAGCTAGATCTATGAAATTTGGTATATGCTCCTTACACTAAAATTGTAGATTTCTATCAACTTTTGGAGTAAATAAGTCACTTGGAAGTAGTACTTTACTTAAAAAGTTTTTTCAAAAATTTTGAAATTTTCACTTTTTTTGTTATATTATAATAAAATACTCTATTTTAAAAAGTTTTTATTCTTTGACATTTTTTCGAAAACTGAATAGTTTTTGAAATAATCAAAGAAGAAATAGAAAATTTTCGTTAATTTTGATAAAAAATCAAAACAAAATCATACAGGTGTCATTAAAAAAAGGATAAATATAAACATTCATTTGTTTCACAAATTCATTTGTTTATATTTACCCTTTTAATGACACCTGTATGTTTTGTTTTGATTTTTTATCAAAATTAACGAAAATTTTCTATTTCTTCTTTTGATTATTTCAAAAACTATTCAGTTTTCGAAAAAAATGTCAAAAATAAAAACTTTTTAAAATAGAGTATTTTATTATAATATAACAAAAAAAATTGAAAATTTCAAAATTTTTGAAAAAACTTTTTAAGTAAAGTACTACTTCCAAGTGACTTATTTACTCCAAAAGTTGATAGAAATCTACAATTTTAGTGTAAGGAGCATATACCAAATTTCATCGATCTAGCTGCTTTGGTTTTTAAGCAATCGTGTTTACACACACACACACACACACACACACACACACACACACACACACACACACACACACACGACATAATGCCAAAAATGGTTTTTTGGACTCAGGGAGGTCTAAAACGTGGAGAAACATCAAAATCTCGAAGTCGAATTTTTTTACGATTACATAACTTTCTCTATACGAGAAAGTAAAAAGGGGCTCGAAAAGTTGATTTTCGATTTTGGAATCGACTTGATATTTTTGGATTCTCGGAATCGATTAATCATTTCTGAAAGTCGACTTTTCGACTTTTAATTCGACTTTTTAAAAACTCTATAACTCGTGCTTAGGAGATACTCAGTAAATATTAAATATATTTAGGTTTATTTATAATATAAGTTAATATTTATTAAGTATTTAAACATTTTATTAAATACAATTGTTTTCAATATTTTTATAAAAGAAACTTCTATCCAGAAATTGCACGTGTTATGGCAATAATAAATGCAACTAAAACTTATAAAATAAAAATTAACAGATTACCGATAAGTTTTTTTTTCCTTCGGACAATCGTGTTAAAAACATAATTGAGTGTACTCAATAGTCAAGATTCAAATGAGGCGCCAACTCTCTGAGTAGCGCTAATTTTTGAATGGAAAATTATTTTTCTCCCTAATCAAATTCCTTTCTGTGTTAAGAATTGTAATTTGAATTTTTTATGTTTAGACCGAATTGATAATGGATTTGTAGCACGGTCTTTCATAACTCCACGTAGGATGCCTCCGAATTTTAGGAGAGGTATTTATTTATTCATTTTATATTTGTCGTTGTGTCCCAGTTTATTTAATTTAAAGAAAATCTTTTTCCTTTGAAATATAAATAGTGACCAGGGACATTTTTCTTATGTGGATGGTTTCTTCGTGATCTAAAGGTCAGTGGTTCGCTTCCCGTTATTTAAATACCAAAATAAATATGGGCTTAAAAATTAATATATTGAACAGGCTAATCATAAATATATTACTTTTGTACTTGTTAGTACTGTCCTATCTGGAAAAGTGGGTGGGTCATTTTGGTTGCATAACTTCCAGTAATTTTTGGTACGAGGTTTCTAATAGAAACATCCTATATAATAAAATATGTATTTTTAATAAGATGGATTATAAAAAAGAGATAGATAGAGTCTCTTGATGCTTCATTCTCATTGGAATCTCTCTCAGTTTTTTCAAACTTGAATATTTTTGTAAAATCTTATTATTTCCACAATTACACAGGTTTAGAGAGAAAGATTATCTCAATTTTTAATTGTAAATGACTACGACAGGTTTCATAATGCCCTAAAAAATAAATTATTTCTCATTTGATTCTCAAATTTTTCCTAACTTTATATTTTATTTTTTTAAATCAATTTTGCTTTTTTAATTTAAGTATTCTGGTGATGGTTAACTCTTTTTTTTGGGACCTTTATCACTTGGACATGCTTTTTTCTTTTTATTTCTACAGCACAGAACTTGGTGGTGGTTTTGTTTAATTTTTCTAATGAAATATAAAAATGCTAATTTAAAACTTTACTTTTTTATTCGAAAATAAATTTAATTTTGGAATGGCTAGGACCAGCGAAAACGGGCCTGATTATTATTATTTTAATAATTATTCATAGGAATTATTTCCCTTATAGCAAGAAAAGGCGTTTGTAATCAATCTTGATAGCTACTGAACTTATCTAAATTTATAAATGACAATTTGACAATAAAATAGGGATCAAGAGGTGACTATACGGTATTTAAACTCTCAAATTTTAAACGTTTCAACTTTATTCCATCATCATCAATGAAGTTATAGAGTAAAATTGTAGATTTAAAGCACTGTAGGCCTATATTATCAGTTGATAAGCATTGAATAATTTTTTATACAGGAATTATGTTTGGAAACATTGGACCATTAGGGGGTAAATAAATCAAAAACTTGTCAAATTGAGCTATTGGAGAGTTTTCAATAGCGTAGAGACTGTCATGGCTGCATCTCTCTTTTATTATTGGGCCAAAATTATGAATTTTAATTCAGTTTTGGGGTATGTTAACAGAAAAATTGACTTTTTTTCTCAAATTTTTTAAATATTATATTAAAATGTTGGAAATGTTTAACAGGTAGACCTACAGGTACGCGGAACCGAATCTTCATTGGTCAGCGTCCCCCTGCAGGTACGAGAATGTCGCCCCCCCAAAAAAAAAAAAAAAATTATTTTTTTTTATTCAAATTATATACAAAATTTTATTTTTTCAATAATAACTCAACTCTCCTTACAGCCAAAATGTTGCCGCCAAACTATGGCGCTCCTGGGCGAATACCCTCCCCCTAGAGTGGGCGCTGACGGCACATCCGCTCCACTTGCGATTCTTATGGAAACTCACCTTCTGAATTCAAACTTGTAATTAGTTTTGCTTTTCAAGCAAAGTTTTAGAAAAAATAAATTTGAATGGAAAATTTGCTCTAATTTGAAATTTTCAAGATTTTTTTAAGGTGTCGCCCCTTAAAAATATGCAGATAGTTAAAATAAAATACATAGAAAACTCTCAGTTTCAGTACAATCTGAGGTGACCAATGAAGTACGTGGCTGTTGATTTCCATACAAGGAAGGAAACAGGAGCAGCCAAAAATTAAAGCCTCTCATTTTAATACAATTAATGAGACGTTTCGAGAAAACTTTATTTTCTCATCATCAGTCTTTCAAATTGCATCTGACCCGGAGTTGTTAAAAGGGCACAATACATTAATTGTAATAAAATCGGAGGCTTTAATTTTTGGCTGCTCCTGCTTCCTTCCTTATATACAATCTGAGGTGATTTACTCAAACGGCTTAAAGTTTAGAAAAATCGAATGTTTACAGTTTTTTTTACTGAGATTTGCATATTTCTATGTATTTTAACTATCTGCATATTTTTAAGGGGTGACGCCTTAAAAAAAAATCCTAAATTCAAAATTAGAGCTACTTTAGAGCAAATTTATTATTAAAATTTATTTTTCTCTATATCTCTAAAACTAGGGCAAAATTGATGGCATTTTTGGAATCAGCGCTACCAATTTAATCAAGAATAGCTCATAATATCCCAGAAAAAAATTCACTGTTGAACAGTATTATTTATGAAAGAGTTTTATTAAGATATCTTAATGAATTTTATGATTATGTGTTTACTACATTTTATTTAATTTTTTTTTTTTTAATATATTTTTTATGCACCCGAGTCTCTACACCCCTTGACCAGCTTGCATTGTGGGGTTTGCGGGGTTGTTATTTACGCCCCTGCCGGTAACTAATTTTTATGGGAAGAGGGGGGTGGTGACAAGTGTTGAACAAATTTTTTGCTACTGACTAAAGTTCATAAAAATACTGGGGAAATAGGTAATTCATAGAAAACATTTTAAATTAGAAATCGTTTCGCATTTGGGATCCAGATTTCTTCCATTAATCCCCACCTTTTTACTTTCTCTTACCAATGTATATATGTAATATATATATAGAGAGAAAGTATTGGATTCATGTCAAAAATTCGATGTCGAGATTTTGATGGATCTTCACGTTTTGAGGTCCCCTGAATCCAAAAAAGTGGTTTTCGCGACATGGTCTGTCTGTGTGTGGGTGGGTGGGTGTGTGGGTGGGTGTGTGTGTGTGTTCAATTTTAAGCATGAAGGAATTGAGCTAGGAGGTTGAAATTTTATATTTAAGTTAAATACCTCCCGGGACCGGAAAAATAAGCTTTTAATCAAAATCGGCCAAAGAGTACTAGTACTTTACTGATGTACTTTTTCAGTTTTTTTCGATTTTCTCAAAATTCGCTCTAACGATTTTGATTAAAATTCAAAAATCAATTATTTTATAGATGCTCTTTCAAATGTATATTCTCGTTTTGCCCTCAAAATTGTTTGAAGCACACTTTACTCTTGTGCTTCATGGGAAAGATAGGAGAAATGGTTGCCATGGCAACAAAATATAAATATTTTCCCATGTTTATAATTTTGACATCTTAAATTTCTAATATATTGGCGGAAACTAAATATATTTCGACACGAAAAATCTGGTGTGACAAGCACAGAACACAACTTTCGATTACCGAAGGTAAGAGAAAGTTGTGTGCTGTGCGCCAGTCACACCAGATTTTTTTATTATAAGGCATGGGTTAGTATTTTCATGACTTCTTGTTTCCTCTGTTCAGCTTTAAGAATCACTGTAAAATTTTGAATTGATTTTTATTTAAATTTGATTTTAGAGTTGTTTGGATTATTTTCTCCTTCCCTTTTTCTATTATTTATTTATTTTATTTTTTTTTGTAATTTGCTTTGCAATTATTTACTAATAAAGGCGTAAAATTAAATTTCAGGTCCCGGTCACTATGTCCAATCTCTCTCAGGTAAATATAGCTATAAATCTAATTTGCTTAAACAACCAAATCTCCATTTATGTATTTAATAACACTTCTTATAAATAATAACAAATATGCTTTCGTTTTCTTGTCTTTTTGTGTTATAATAAATACATTTTTTTTTTTTTTTTGTTTTCTCTAAAGTACACAATCAACTTACTAGTGAATTAATTTCTTCAGTCATTTGATTTTTAATGTGATTAATTCGCTAGTGAGTTGGTCGTTTTGTTTGCTTAACAAAGCTTTTCTTCTTTTGTTTTAGCTGGCGGATATCCGGGAATCCCCGGTGCAGGTATGAAAAATTTTATTTTATTAATTAAATTAAACTTTATTTATTACGTATTATGGTATTAAATTTTATAGATTAGATAAAACATTACATTAGAAGTAGTGATTTCACACGGGAGCAGTGATTTTGTTGCCGAGGTATTTAAAGCTATTCCTGGGTATATGGGTAGCGCTAATTCCAAAAGTGCCATCAGTTTTGTCCCAACACCTCTAGTTTTAGAGCTGTAGAGAAAATTTAATTTTATTAGAAAAAGTGCTCTAAAGCCGCTCTTATTTTGATTTACCTCAATTTTTAAGGCGTTACCCCTTAAAAATATGCAGATAGATGAATTACATAGATATATAAAGTTTCAGTTCAATCGAAAAAACAAAACACGGCTACAAGTTTAGAAAAAATCGAATTTTTTCAGTTTTTTCAACTTTCTCGTACCCTATATATGAAATATATAGGAGAGAAAGTATTGCGATCATGTCAAAAATTCGATGTCGAGATTTTGATGGATATACATGTTTTGAGGTCCCCTGAGTCCAAAAAAGTGGGTCCCGCAAATTGGTCTGTGTGTGTGTGTGTGTGCTGTGTGTCTGTGTGTGTGGACAGATTTTTAGCATGAAGGAGTTGAGCTACCGGATTGAAATTTTATATTTAACTTAGGTACCTTTGAAGAATCTCAAAATAAGCTTTTGAACAAAATCGGCCAAAAAGTACTAGTACTTTACTGATGTACTTTTTCAGTTTTTTTCGATTTTCTCAAAATTCCCTCCAAGGATTTTTTTTAAAATTCATAAATCAACTATTTTTTAGATGCTATTTAAAATGTATATTCTCATTTTGCCGTTGAAATCTTCTGAAGACCACTTTACTCTTGTTCTTCATAGGAAAGATAGAACTGGTTGCCATGGTAACCGAATTTAAATCTTTTTCTTTTTATTAGATTAAAAATCAATTATTATTATTATTTTTTTTTTTTTTTTTTTTTTTTTTTTTTAAACATTCACACTTTTTTTCTCATTCACACTCACACTCACACACACACATTCATACAGTCTTTTCGGCAACTTAGGCCATTTAAGACTTTGACGATAACCGTTATTAATAAATATACATATATGGGGTCCAGGCATTCTTATTTAAGCCATTTGGTATCCAATTGGTTTAAATAAAAATCATCGGACTGCCTGGGGTCCGAACCCGCGACGTTTGGTATATGAGGTTAGCACGCTAACCTCCTTACGCCATACCCCGAGGGCCAATTATTATTTAAATTCCCATTTATTTTTATTTTATTTGTGTCTTTAATTGCTTAGGAGAAAACACATATATCTCTCTCTCTCACTTGCAAACATTATCGCCTGTCTCTCCGCCTTCTCTCATAGGCCTAATGTTAATTTCCTATAGGGATTTGTATGTTAATTTCGATTCAAAAGGGGGTCCCCTTTGAAACTTTTTACGCATTTAAAAATTTTTTTTCCAATTCTTATGAAATTTTGTATTTATTTACGATTCTATATTGTGTATAAAATGTCCAAATATGAGATTAAAATTTTGAAAAATAACCATAGTTTATTTGAAGCAGTCAACATTTAAAATGCAAGTTTGAAACTAAGGTGCTATCGGAAACTAAATATATCTCGACACAAAAAATCTGGTGTGACCAGCACGGTGCACAACTTTCTCTTACCGAAGGGTAAGAGAAAGTTGTGTGCTGCGCCAGTCACACCAGATTTTCAACTTTGGACACCCCTAATACAATTTTTTCTATCTCTGAAATTATATTTCTACGATATCCTACAGTTATTTAGCTTTTCAAAAATCATTCGTTCGTGAAAATCTATTAATTATTAGCGAAATTATGAACAAAATAGTTAAATTTAAATAGTAATAAGTTTATTCCTATGAACTCTACGGTCTGAGAGCAAAACGCCTAAAAGATAGGCAGCCAAAGAGTTTTTTCTCCAGACTGATAACTGTTTTGTTTCTAATTTCGTGAATTATTAACAGATTTTCGCGAACAAATGATTTTTGAAAAGCTAAAGAACTAGAGAATATCTTAAATATAAGTTTTATGCATTCAGGGATCAGAAAAATTGCATTAAGATGTCCAAAGTTAAGAATTCGATTTTTTTTAACTTTTGCCCTGGTTTGCGTCACTAACCACCTCCGATTGGACTGAAACTTTATATTTCTATGTAATTCATCTATCTGCATATTTTTAAGGGGTAACGCCTTAAAAAAAAATCTAGGTAATTCAAAATTAGAACCGCTTTAGAGCACATGTTCTATTAAAATTTAATTTTCTCCATAGCTCTAAGAATAAACGTGATGGGGCAAAACTGATGGCATTTTTGGAATCAGCGCTACGCAAATACCCAGGAAGAGCTTCAAATACCCAGCAACAAAATCACTGTCCCTAAATAATATATTTTGTGAGTATATGGAACAAATTACCCCTGTCTCCCAGGGATCACCGGACACTTGATTGAGTATATTCCTTTGCTGGTGGATTAAGTGACCTATGGTACCTAGGAATAACTTGATCCACCAGCAAAAAATATACTCACAAGTCCGAATCGAGGAGTTTATTTTAATATCTGGTTAAAATGAATAGAACTCGAATTTACTTTTTAAAAGGATAATACAGTAGAAATAATAATGTTAGAAATAGAGTCCAACCGGGCCGGTTATGTGATGGCCACATTTAAACGGAGATTTACTTTCATTTATTTGGTAATAGGCATTTTAAGACTAATATAGCTATTTATTTTAGCTGGATTTGGAGGTGGAGCAGGTGGAGGAGGAGCTTTCCTTCCAGGTAAATCAATTTCTTTTTTTTTATAATTTTGAATTGAATTTATAAAAAAAAAAGCTCAAAAAAACAATCCATTCATGTCAAATGCTTATTCCTTTGTGTTGTTCAGCTCATCCCGGCTTTCCTTTTGATGCAGCTATTGTTTCTCCTCTCTGGTAAATTTTATTTTTATTTTTTTCTTATCTTTTCTATTCTTTCTGGTGTGGCCTTTACATAACCGACTGTCAGTAGAGACCTTTAGAGAAAATTCTGTTCTTGAAAAAATTCTAATTCTTGAATTATAGTGTAAAATGCATTTTATACATCGAAAATGAATGAAGTCGTGGATAAAAAAATATCACTGGATTATTTTCTTTTCTTGAATTATTAATTGTGTTTATTATCTGTAAAATAATTTCGGTAACTGTTTTTTTTTCTTTTTGTTTAGCATTTTATCCAGCGCCGGCTGCAACCATCATTTGGTATGCAACATTTTCTTTCTATTCTATCTTTTTAACTAAAACAATCATTAATAAGTATGCCTTGATAGTTTGTTCCAAAAACAATTGAAACTCGCAGATGCATGTTTCAAGCATTTGGAAATTGCACATGAAACAAACATTAAATGACTGCTAGTAGATTTCTTCTTCTTCTATAGCTATTAGTATAATAATATTATTATTCAGGGGCGCCGGAACGAATTTGAATCAGGGGGGGGGGCAAAATTTTTTTTTAGAAAATTAAAATAATTTAATATGTTAAAATAGTATAAAATAAAAACAAATCTACTATAAAGCTTTAAAAATTTTAAATAAAATCACAATTTTAATAAAATTAAAATTTTAAAAAAATTTGCTAGTGATTTTATCAAAAATTTTTGGAAAAAAAATTAATTTCTTACTCTTTTAATTTTTTTTAGTTTAGAAGATTTTATTTTTCAAAAGTAAAAATATATCATTTTTAAAAAATAAATGAAATAAAAGAAGACATATTGCCCCCCTCTGCCCCCCCCTATAGGATGTCAGGGGGGCAACGGCCCTGCTGCCCCCCTCTCCCAGTTCCGGCGCCTATGCTATTATTTAAAATAGATTAAAAAGACAAGTAGCTGGTCTCTCAAATTAATTATAAGCTTCCGCTTTATTAGTAAATTAATAAAATAATACAATAACCGATTATCAAAATTTGACCTCTTCCTCTCATTTTCTTTACTGACGATATTCATTGGCGTAGCTAGAAAATTTGGCTGGGGGACATGGGATCAGCCATTCTCCGGGGGATCCGGAAGGCCTCAATGACTCAATTTTTCTTGGATCGGGGAGCTTTCTGGGAAGGGGGAGCCAAGAGCCTTCTGGACCTCCCTCCGGCGTTTGAGCCAATGTTAAACACTTTTCGTCATTGTTAGAAATGACAATGAAATGTTTTTTGGCTCTCCTGAAAAATAAACAAAAATGGAGTTAGGCACTTTGCTTATTAAAACGTCGATATTTGTCTATTGTTTAAAGGCTAAGATGCAGAAAAGACTTAAAATAAAAAACAATTCAAAGAGATTAATAAAGATGTCAAAGAGTTTATGTCTCTCTAAAATTCAATTTCAGATCTGTTCAAATAATTTTCATTGTATAAACCATCTATTAAATTTTTCTAGGTATAAATGTGTTGAGTCTAGTTGCGTACAAACATAATCTTCGCTTTCTAATCATAAACTCTGCTAATTAATCAATTTAGAACTTTGGACAAGTTTTTCCACTTCGGAGCCTATTAGTTATTATTTCTGTTTTTCCCTTCGTCACTCCCACGGTACCACCACCAATTCAAATTAAACCTTGCTTGGCCTTGCTTAACGTAGTCATTCCGGTGACGGTGGTTATTTATTTTTTTACAGAGAAAAAAAATTAACTGAAATTTAATCGTTTTAGGAATGACGCAACCTGAAGCATTATTCGAGTCAGGTAGTAAAATTCTATTCTGTTATAAAATTAGGTTAAAATTTTTGATTTCTTTTCCCTTCTAATTTGGCATTTTTCGGTTGTTTTTTTTTTTTTTTTAAGATATTGACTCTTTGATATTAGCAGAAGAGGAAGCTTATACTACGGAAGGTAAAATTACGTAAATATACCATCTATTTCATATATTATCGAAATAATCTAAATATAGAGAATATTATTTGAGAGACCAGTCAAAGCCTAAGAAAAAGTGTTTTTTACAAAATTTTTAATAATTAAAAAGATATCACGGTTTAATTAAAATAACGCTAATTTTGCCATAAAATCAAGGAAACAAAATCAGGATATTCGATGCCTCATTTGAAATAACCGGAATTATTTTTTTTTTGCTTCTTTTATTAAAATTCCTTCAAAGTAATCTCCCTCGGACAAAATACAACGATTTCAGCGTTCAGTCCACTGTTCGAAACACTCCCTAAAGCCCCTTTTTGATAGTCTGTTAAATACACCCGAAATTTTGTTGTTTAGCTCTCGATCGCTCTGAAAATGACGACCCCGAAGCTCTTTTTTCACTCCAGGGAATAGGTGGAAGTCATACAGAGCTAGGTCCGGTGAATAAGGTGGATGTGGCATTATCTTGAGCAAGATGTGGTCTTTTTGTTGCAATTTTCCTTATTAATGGCCTCTTCAATACTTCACAAAAGTAATTCGCAGTAACAGTACGTTGCTTATCCACCACGTGATCGAGAGCTAAACAAACGGGTGTACTCAACAGACTATCAAAAAGGGGCTTCAGGGAGTCTTTTGAACAGTGAACTGAACGCTGGAATCGTTGTATTTTGTCCAAGGGAGATTACTTTGAAGATCTGTAATGGAATTTGAATAAAAGTAAGCAGAATTTTCTAGTAAAAAAATTATTTGATAAATCAATGAAGTCAGTGGTTGTTTTTCTATAGACAGAAGAAGAGGTAGGTGCAGCCAAAAAACAAAAGCCACCGATTTAATATAATACAATTTAATGAGACGTTTCGGGAGAATTTCATCTACCCATCTTCAGTCCTTCCTACATAAGAAATACATATGATGTTACAAATCGGTTAGAATATTTAGATAACAATACACCAAAATTGTTAAAATGTTAAAAATTGTTAAATTGACCAACTCCGAGACTTTTAACAGTTTTGTAAGTGTATTGTTATCTAAATATTCTAACTGATTTGTAACATCATATGTATTTCTTATGTAGGAAGGCCTGAAGATGGGTAGATGCAATTCACCCGAAACGTCTCATTAAATTGTATTAAATGAGGTTTGTTTTTTGGCTGCACCTGCTCTAAAATATTTGTTATTCCGCTTATTTTTTGACAACCCCTCGTATCGTATAATCTTAAACCTATCTATTTAAATAATTACCTAATCATTTTAAAATATTCTTACTCTATAGGGGCATTCTCACCTGGACTCGCTCATTTCCCTTAATTCACAGCTGTTTTAGTAACACCGTGATTAAATTTAAAAAGTTTCACACTCATGCCACCACAAGCATCTACACAACAAATCCTAATTTACCCAATCATTGTTTACGTTTCTTTTGTCCCCACTTTTACCTCAAATCCATTAATCATTTTATTGTAAAATTTTTCAATTCTTAATTGATTCTTTTTTAACCTGTCGCTCTTTCAATTTTATTCCTAATAAATTCAACACAAGGATTAAACCAAATACAAGTGTTGCTCTATAAATAAGCGGCAATGCTACGCGTTGTCCATAACTTTTCCGAACTCCTAGCAATAATTTTTTTATTTTTGTATATAAATCTAAATGTTTCATTTTAATTTAAAGATAAAATTGTAGGAGGACCTATCACAACACCCTATTACCCGACGCGTAGTCCAATTGAACCACCTTCTACAACGGTGCAATATACTTCAACAACAACAACATCAACAACAACAACAACAGCAGCAGCTACTGACAACGCTGGTATGTAGATTTAGAAATCAAAAAGTAGATCAATTACTTGCATAATTTATAGTCTGAGTTTAAGTTAGCAAATGTATTGTGATTTACTGTTATTTTCCAGACACTCTAGTAACTCTTGATGATTTGGCATGGCTACGGGATGCTGCAAGAGCAAATTCAACCCATTTGGAAGTCGATTCCAAACACTACCTAATCAGGACATCGGAGGTAGGCCTACCAATTCTAAAATGTATCATTTAAAAATAAACATTTTAACGACATGGGCCCTTTCAAGTTCTGTATATCTCGAAGGGACTCTTGACCTACTAATTATAGATATTCTAAAAATAAATTTATAATCAAAATTTGATTAAGGTGCGCGTCTCGGGGTGCTAATTTTGGGAGTTTCCAACGGCCACAATTTTGAAGCTATCGACCTCAAATTTTTTTTTAATTAAAGCTATTTAAAATATCTACAACTTATAGAAGCCCTTTTTTTGATTTTCGAAAAAACAAAAAAATTTTTTTAGATTAATCGCATTAAATAAAAGATATTTTTAAAAAATTCTCCCTATATCTTATAGATAATTAAATTAGTAATCATTGTGTTAAAAAATAATTAATTTTTTACCCTTAATTAATTAGCTGGAATCTTTCAAATGAAATGGAATAAATCCCTTGTATTCCTATGGGAAAAACTAACGCCATCTCTTGCCGCCTAGAGTAACTCGGTACTGAATCGTGAACTAACGGCTTTTCGAGACGCCCACCTTAAGACTCTCTCTATTTACTTGTCCTAAGATATAAAATTTATTTAAATTTTATTTTCTATATCTAACAAAGCTGTGAATGTTATTATTTTTTTTTTTTTTTTAAGTACGTTTAGTCGCCGCTCCTACACCCCCTTAAGGAGTGTAAGCTTTTTATACAAGTTAAGGGGTGTGGTCCATAATATTACTAAAAAAAATATAATGATAATAAGTTCAAGGTATATTTATTATTATAAACAAAAACTATAATAATAAATTAATATATAAGATAAGATAAGAATTTATAAGATCCCCATTCAAATAAATATTTTCTTTGTGAAATTTAAGAATAAATTTCTCGGAGAAATTTTTAGATAAGATAATATAATCATATTGAAATAAAATTAGATACTGAAATTGAAAAAGCAAACGACACAATTATTAAAAATACTAATTTGTTCTTTTTTTTATAATAATAGATTCACATGTCCTTTAAAACAGACCCAAAAGACGTTGTGTACCTCTTGGGAATGCATTTCATTTAGCGGCCCGCATTGTGTGCGTCTAAAGGCGGCGGGGGGGGGGGGGGGGGTTGAAATAATGATACATTATTATTAGATTTTTATTACTTTTCAAATTTTTACGACGCCTTTACCATTTCGACTACTTACTTTGTTAAGAAAATCATACTTTTTTAAGCTACTTAAATTTGATTCATATTTTTTTACCTAACAATTATAAAATTTCAACCTCCTAGCTCTTATCGTTGTTGAGATATTTTGTTCACAGACAGACACACACACACACACACGCAAAGACAGAATCTCGACATCGAATTTTTGACATGAATCCAATATTTTCTCTCTATAGATATTAACATATATAGATAAGAGAAAGTAATTAATTTTAAATTGAAGGAAGATTAGATACATTTTATGAGTATTTAGTAACGACCAGAATCTCTATCCCAAACTTAAATTTTCAATTATAATTTTATTTAATTTTTATAAATATTCTACGATGAAAATTCAACATGATTAAAGGACAAAACTCAAAATTAACTAATTTCGTATGATCGCCGTATATTTCGACCTCACCATTCATATATTGCTGTTGCTTTCAGGCCAACACACCTTTTGACACTTGCACACTATCCCGCCGCACCCAGGAGGCTTCTCACTGCAGATTTTTGCAATATTGCGTATTAAGTGAATACAAACACGACTGGGGTGTTTTTAAAGAGCGTTTCTGCGCTATCAACGGGTATGCATACATGTTTTTTTATTTATTTTATTTGTTTTCTTTTATATATTTTTTTCTTTTTTTTTTTTAGACATGTTGGTGTTTGCTGTCCGGATAAGCTTTTCTCTCAATAAATAATCCATCGAAGAAAGAACGATATTCCTAAAATAAGAAAAGAGTGAGAAATCGAAACATTCAAATAAATTATTTTGTCTTTCACAGAAAAATCATTTAACAATTTCTTTTTTATAAAAAAAATAAAGATTTTTTTGGAATTTTTATGTATTTTTTCTTAAAAAAAAAAAAAAAAAAAAAATTGTAACCAATTAGTCCGGGACAAAATTTCATAACAATCGGTCCTTGGAGAATTGATTTGCAAAAAATTAATAAAAAAAAAACTGGGCTTAAAATGAATTCGGACTGGTAGATTCTTTTTTGGCTATTGTCCAAAGACCATCCCGAATGTAATTAATAGAAAAAATTTTTTTGAAACTGTTATTTTATAAGGACAGGTTTCTATGTCGGATGATAAGAGGGGTTAGGGGTTTAAAAAGGAGTAAAATAGTAAAAATAAAGAGGACGGATACAAGGGCCCCCTCTAAAGTAAAGGGAGTAATTACCCCCCCCCCCCCCGAGAATTGAGAAAAATATTTTTTTTGAAAAGAAAATTTTATTTTTAATATAAAATTTTAAAAATTAATACCTAAAAATTTGATTTGTATATATATTCTGGTAAACACAAGTGCAGAATGCACCTTTAAATTACCGAAAATAAGAACAAATTGTGTGCTGTGCGACCAGTCACACCAGAATACTCCCCCCCTCACCGTGAAACTCCTGGATCCGAAAGAAATCTAAATTGTTTGCCATAAACACAGGCTGGCTAAAAGAAAGTATCTTGATTATTAAAATCTATTCTCTTCTAACAAAGCTGTGAGTGTTATTTATTGGCGAGGCCAATATATATCTCTATGACTTAGTTAAGTCCGAAAAGAATAGAGATGTTTTGAATATTAACATCTAATTCAAATATATAAATCTCGTAAAAAATGTATCTATCCCCTTATTAGTTAATTTTTGTTTCAGGGCTCTAACATGAACATTCAGTTAACAGTTTTATCTATAAATAAATAGTATATAATAATCAATCCTCTGTCCTATCTCAATTCTACAATAAAACTTCATTCCTTATGATGTTCTTCAATCATTATACCTCATGAATAAAAAAAAAAAAAAAAAATTAAAAAATTTTAAAGATTATAAAATTTTTTTTTGTTTGTTTTTTTTTTTTTTTTTGGGTTCCCCCCCCCCCCCTCCCTCCCTCCCCCCCCCATGTTTGGTAAGGAAAATGAAAAAGGAAAAAATGTAAAATTTAAAAATAATAAAATAAATAAATATAATAAAAAAAAAAGAAAAAAAAAAAAAGAAAAAGAAAAAAAACAAAAAAAACAAAAAAAATGCAATCTCAAATCCCTTTTTTTTCCCTAATTCGTATAGAAATTAATTATCAAATGGTTGCTTATAAAATTCAGCAATAAGCATTTTGCTTAAAATCCGGTCTCTAGTCATGAACTATGAGGGTTAGAGTTATGAAATTTTCTGTGGATGTAGTCCATCATCATGTTAATAATAAAATTTCGTCATGTAAATCCCATGGTTTATCAAATATCGTCAGTTTTCTAAAAAAGCATGACTAAATTGTCACAGAAAGAATTTTTTTTGTTATTATAAATAATCTTAAAAACTTAAATTCATTAAAAAAATTTCTAAAAAATCAAATAATTTGATTATAATCTATAAGAATTAAAAGCTCTCTCAGAATTAGTATAAAGTGGCTCATTTAATCACCTTCATTTAATATTTGAAGATTCTTTGTTTTGACATTTGTATCAACGTGAAGTGAGTCACAGAATATTTACGTTACCAACTTTGTAAATACATTCTCTAGAGAGAGCAAAAATATTTTCCAATCAAAGTATTGAACCAGCCTTTTAAGTCAGAAGCATGCTCAGAATGGGTTTGTTTACAATATGCTCTCAAGGTTACTTGAATTGTTCGAGGAAATCGTGCTACGCATCAGGCGCCAAAGAGTAACAAAGTTGGTTCAATTTCATATAAAAACAGACATATAAAAATAAAGATCATTTCATTAAAAAAAAGAAAGAAGATCTTTGAAAATTATAAAATATCTTAAAATAATTTGTTAATTATCGATTTTATTTTTTTAATTTTTCTAAAGTATTCAATATTGTGGAAATTACACATGTGGTGAAATATTTCGACATTTGTGCATTAGTATGGGTGGTTTGTTTATAATAAGAGAACGTATATAAGGAAGGGTGAAGTTAACGCCCAAGGCATTTGCAAAAATATTATTCATTGTGCCTTTACTATTGTGATTAAAGTGATCGTATGTTGTCAACTTATACTGCTTCTATTTAGACTGTTCCAACTACAAGTAAGTGCATCCATCCTAAGCTGTACCATATCTACTAAAAGTACTTGAAAAATGTACTTGGTATTTTGAACTACTTCCAGTAATACTTTTAAATTTGTTAATTTTGGAATATTACAATCTCCAGTTTTGGTCAAAAAATTATGTAGCCTATTATAAATGTTACCTTGAATTTTTTTTTCATATAAAACGGAAAAATTTAGATAAAAAAAAAAAAAAAAAAATTTAATGAAAATTTCTCTTTGAGAGGTTTCGGGGCCCTCAGGGCTCAAGTAAGAACGGAAAAATTTAGACAAAAAAAAGAAAATTTCCCTTTGAGAGGCCCCGGGGCCCTCAGGGTTCAATTAAAAACGGAAAAATTTAGATAAAAAAAAAAAAATTTAATGAAAATTTCTCTTTGAAAGGCCCCGGAGCCCTTGGGGTTCAGGGATATACGATATTTTAAAAATATTTTTGTGTATGGAGAAGGATATTTAAAGATGAGCACCCCCCCCCAAAAAAAATTCAATATTAGGCCCCCTCTTCTAGGCCGCCCCAGGCCCCCAACTGCCTCGGTACGCCTCTGGGTAGGCTATTCAAAAATGTACTGCAGAAATCTAAATGCGTCAATCAAGGATTTATACAATAATAATTTAGTGGATAGTGACAAATTTTTGCCAACTCTTCTCATAAAATACACCTTTTTTGAGATCTTATTAAGGATATATTTTCCGTGTCTTTTAAAATTTGTCGTGGATTTGCCTTTTTAATTAAATACTTAATACTTTCTTATTTAATAAATAGAACGTGTTTACTTTTTAGATTATTTATTTTAACTGAATATATTTTTAACACAACAATAGATATAAACAATATCAAAGAATATGAATTATAAGTGAATCCAACAATTCCCCCCTTCACTTATACTTCATTATTCTGACAAAGACCTAATCTCTTCATATGTTCTTTCATTAATTCAGGCGTTGAGTTCTTTGTCAAAATATCAGCTTCTAGTTCTTTCGATCCGATGTGTTCCAAAACTATTTCTCCCCCTTTTCAAAATCATCCTTTATAAAATGAAACTTTCGGTTAATATGTCTCGTTCTTCCACTTAGTTTAGGGTTTTTGACCCAATCAATTAGAGCTTTACTGTCAGTTAATATTTTAACAGGTTTAGGAACCAAATGGTCTTCTCCCAGGTCTCGTAGCAATTCTACAAACCATTTTACATCACATAGCCCTTCGCACGCTGCTATCAATTCCGCTTCCATTGTAGACAATGTTACTAGTTTTTGCTTGCCACTCTTCCAATTAACTGTCGAATTTCCTAATTTTACAATATGTCCTCCAAACGATTTACCATCCGAAGTTGTACTCCAGCTCGCATCTGAAAGTATTGTTAGTTCTCCAACTCCAGAATTAAATTCTAAACATACCTTTTCTGTTCCTTTTAAATATCGCAATAATCTTTTTAGAGCTGTCCAATGTTTCATTCTTGGATCTTTACTGTATTGAGATAACTTACTAATTGTGAAGGAAATATCTGGTCTTGTTCCTATCGCTAAATACATTAGAGAACCAAGCGCTTGTTGATAGATTTTTTCAGGAAATTTTTTCATCGCCTTCATAATTATCTAAATCTTCATTATTTCCTCCGGGTGTTTTAACCGGTTTTGCATTTTCCAAAATTAAAATTTTTCAATATTTCTTTTATGTAATGTTTTTGTGATAAGATTAATTTTATTCATCTTTTTTGTATAATTTCTCTCCTAGAAAAGTATTTTTATTCGTAGTTTCTTTCAAATCTATCTTCTTTGTAATTAAATTGATGTAATGATCTATTATCTTGTTTGAACTTCCCAATATTGTCAAATCATCCACGTAGACTCCTATTATAATGTACTCGAGTTTATTTTTCCATATGTGAATACATGGTTCAGATTTAATTTTCTTCATATTAATTTCTTTTAAAATTTTAGAAAATTCTTCATACCAGCAAAATTCAACTTATTGTCCAAAATGACACCCAGGTATTTCATTTTTTCAACTTTCTCAAGTTTAAACTCATTCAAATAAATATCCCTAACATTTTCATTCTTACTATTTATCAGTGGCGTAGCGACAGAGGAGCGAGTGGAGCAGCGGC
>JAKCPI010026696.1:0-56458 GCA_023213315.1 Euborellia annulipes | reverse complement strand
GCGCTTGGTCCTTCATACATAACAGTCCAATTATCATTGTTTATAAATTACAACAACAAAACGAAATGTGAAATATATCCTTAATATAAGCTGAAGATAGACTATGTCCTTCACAATAAGATTTCGATTTAAACATCACGTGTCACTTCCTCTTGAGAAATTAATTACCGGAAAATATATACATAACTGACTAATCAACCAGTAAGACTTGTTTAATTTACAGAAAAAAAAATAAAAATCACAATGACTCTTTGGAAATAGATATTAGTAGGTAACAATTTAATACATGCATATGACTCATCTTTTTAATTCTTCGGGTTATTATTTTTCATGAAGAAATTTTAACATCATTTAATTCCTATTAAATACTTATTAACTCTGGGGAAATTTTCTGATAAAATATTTGATTGTTAGAATAAATAAGAAAATATTTATTATTCCTTGTAGAAAAAAAAATCATTTTCTATTCAAGGCCTTTGTTTAAACTTGACTCAAACGGAAAAGTTTCATGCAGTTACATCTTAATTTTTTTTTTTTTTTTTTTTTTTTTTAATTATTAATATTTTTATAAGGAATTTTGTTTTGGCAAGTTGGTCGAGGTCAGATATTAAAAAAATTTCCAAATCTTTATAATATACCATTTTACTTTAAAATGGTATTCTTTACTCACTTTCAGGGCCGTCGAGAGAAATTTTCATGTTAGGTCATTGTCCTGTGCCCCGCCTTAAACAAATCTCAATACTTTTTCGCAGTTTACTTGCCTCGGGGTTATGTAATTGGCGCATTAAAGGATAAGTGCCCTCTAATTAATTTTTATTAGTTAAATAATCAAGTACCTGAAGACCGAACGTTTTTTTTTTTTTTTTTTTTTGTTCAAGAAAACTAATGAGAGGCCTTTGCAATTATCTTGTTTATCATGTTTTAATATTTTTTATGCGTCTCAGGGTTTCTTGGCCCAGGGACTTGGATGCATTGAAAGATGTCGTCTCTCGTCTGGCCCTGAAATAGTTCCTAGTTAAGCATAGTTTCTTAATATTATATTATATTTCTATATAAAAAAAAATTTAATGTGTAAAAACCAAAATTCTAAAATTTAAAAATTAACTAGGAATTAAATTAAACTGACATGTGAGTAGGTTTTGTAATAAGATTGAAGAAAAGAGCAAATGAAGGTATATTTTCTTTATTAAAGGCACTTCACTCGCTCAGGGACCCACATCTTGTGGGTACGTGGATAGGCTCAGGGACCCACATCTTGTGGGTACGTGGATAGCGACCACGAGCTGCCCGAGCTGGGACAGGCAGTCCTTCAATTCTTTGTATGTCTGTCTCTTCCTTCCTCTTTTCAACAGGCGTCAGACCATGCGATGGGCCGGCCTATCCTATTTCTTCCGGTCGCAAAAACACATGATAGGGTTGGGGGGAAAAAGTGAGGTCCGCCGACCCCGCATCACGGGAATAAGGCGAAAACAGAAGAAGAAGAAGAAAGGCACTTTACGTTTCGGCCAGATATGAGACACTCCTCAGGACTGAATGTGTCACCCTTAAGGCTTATATATCTGACCGAAACGTCGGCTTGAAGTGCCATTAATAAACAAAATATAGGCCTACCTAACCACGTTTGCTCTTCTCTTCAGCTTTATTATTCTAACTTTTAATAAGAATTTTATGTACACATTTAATCAGAGACATTTTAACAAAAAAAAGTTTTTTCACATTATACCCCCGGAGAATGGCTGATCCCATGGTCCCCCCCCCAGCCAAATTCTCTAGTTACGCTCATGCTAAGATTCCGCATTTTTCAATGTATCTAGACCCCGGATCAAGACATACAAAACAAGATAAGAAATATATTATATTGATTCTCTTACCCTGTCTCGAGATACTGTATACATGGGCGTAACTAGGGAACTGGTCATGGGAGATTGTATATGCTAGATAAAAAAAATATAGTCGCGCCATGCTGTTAGGAGATCCTTAAAATTGGAATAGATAACTGCTAAAAATCCCAAAACTCACAATTTTATTAATCAAAAATATTGAAAAGTGATAAAAAAAATTTGGATCACAGGAATTTTCTGAGGAGGGGGACCCCTCGGGACCCGCCTAGCTACGCCCATGATTATATATCGACAAAATACTTGTCATTAAATTTAAAAAAACTGAAATTTTATAATCCTAGACCATTAATAGGATGAAATGACTAGGAGTTTTATATAAATAATTTTTTCAAAAAATTTCAATTTAATGAACCTTTCACCTTATTTAACTACCAATTGACCTCCCCCTCCTGGTTCTAAAGAAATCTAGGTGCGCCCTTCCTTATATCATTCATGGAAATACCATTTAAAAGAGAAGGGAATAGTTTCTATTTGTTTAACATAAATTCATTAATTTAATATTACAAAATTAACTTATTTGAAAGTTAAATATGATTTAATATCATATCATCTCCCTGTTTCAATATTTATCTCATCTTTTAATCTCATCTAGTGAGTACTTAATTGGCGTCCAAGAGTTACCCGAGCTAAGGCAATTCTTCAACTCTCTTTATGCCATTCTCTCAATCTTTCTAAATTATTTATTAAATAATGCCGGTTCTATAATTCATCCGAAATGAGTGTTCATTATACATTCACATTCAAATAATCAAAAAAATATTTAACAAGATTTATTTGGGTTGTTTTAAATTCTTTAAAGAAATAATAATCATTCACAATTGTTATTTTATATTATGAGATCCAATTGTTATTTTATAATAATGAGATCCATGAGAATTTAAGCAACACCAACTCTACTAAACTTCGGGATGGGTGGCCCTGAGGAACAAGAGAGTTGAACGGACGCCGGAAGTTGTTGATACAAGTTCTTTTCCACAAATATAACCTTCATTCAAGTCAAAATGACCTCAGCAGTCGAAGGACTTAAAATTGAAATAAAAAAATAAAATAAAATCCTATATGATTAGAATAATTTCAAAAGAAATTTCCCTTGATTGCTTGAATAGGTATAAAATTTTATTCAATCAAGAAAATTAATCAAATAGCCCAATGTTTATAAAACTTATTAAAAAAGCTTATAAAATCTAGTCACGCAATGCAATGTATATGAACTATTATTTTGTTTTCCCAAAAATTATTTTCTATTAAATTATTACAAGTCAATAACTTTTAATTTAAGTGAGATTATCCTTTGTAAATATTTTTTAACTTTGCCCACCAACCAAAAGGTGTGTAAAATTATTCTTTCGCCTTGAAACACCATAGACCAGTGGTTTCCAAACTTAATGTTACCACGCCTCCCTTAAAAATATTTAATCGTATGACGCTCCCCACCCCTCATTTTATTAAATAATACAAACACAAAAATTTTTGTTTCTAAAAAATTTATTAATACTAACTATTATTATTTATTATTTTATTTATAACTTTAACAATCACGTCCCAAAACATTCTTGTTTGTGTTAAATAAATAAATATTCCCGCCTCCCCTTAGATTAGTCCACGCCTCCGAGTTTGGAAAACGCTGCCATAGACATTATTAATAATGATATCATGTTGGCTACTTATGCTATATTTCAGAATCCCAGATCTCAATTATAAAAAAAAATTCAAATATGAATTTTTTCTATTAAATTTTTAAGGTTGTTATATTTTCAATTTTTATCGTTGAATGTACCTAAAAATATTTAATATAACTCCAGATATAAAAATTTAAAATACTAGCTTATAAGTTTCATTATTATTAAGAATTTAATTTGAAACATCACAAAAGATGTTAAATCATTTCTGTTGATGACACATGAGTGTCGAAATGCCCATTAAGAGTTAAAAATGTTAATTTTAAAATAAATCTTTGAAATTTAAAAACTTGCGTTTTTAAATTTTTCTAATTTCTCAAATAGGCCTACATAATGTTTCAACTAAAGCCTTTTAATTTAAATAAAGTAGAGTATATAAACTAACTTGTAAGTGAAATTTCCAGCTGGCCATTTCTTGTATCCCCTCTAAAGCAAAAATCGCTATTTGATCATACATTAATTTAACAAGCAATTTTTAACCCTTGACTTATGGCTCAGAGGTAGAGAATTAGCTTCTGATGCCAATAGTTCGAATCCCGTCCGAGGCGAAAAAATTTATTTCATTTGAATTAGATACCAATCAATTGAAATAAATAATTACAGGGTCTAAATTGCCTAAGTTGCCGAAAAGGACGTATACGTTAAATTCATTGATTAAGACTTCTATTTCTTTTTAAAAGTTCCTCCTAATATTTGAAGTACCTTAATAAATTTCTGAAAGCGAAACTTTACTTATCAGCAATAATGGAATCATTAATACCACAGTTTTCTTGAAATAAATAATTTATATATTGAAATTGTTATATCAAGAGGACTATTTGGCTATATCACCGTACTTCAATGCTTTTGATTTTCCAAGCCCACTATTAACAATAAAAACGAAGAGAATGACAGATAAAAGTTTTAATTTCATCATTATTTATATAGATACCTGCGAGACATAGAAAACTTTTCGTACCCGTGAAGGAAAGGCGAAACTTGATGTCCTCTGTTCTCCAAGAAACAACAAAAAACAAACACAAACGACAATAAACCACGACAAAGATGACGGGGACGACATCTCTTTTCGTCTGTCTATCACAAAATAAGAGAAAAGGCTCACACACTTAGAATGTTGATTCGCCTGTCTATATATTAAGTTGCATCTCCTGTTTGTTTCCCCCACCCGAATACACTGACCCCCTCTATAAACACCTCTCTTTGAAAGGACAGATATATCCAATCCAACAACATACTCTAGAGCTACTTTTTTTTCTCTATACCAACCTTGGATCTTGAATTAAGATCATGTTTAATTAAGCAATGTGAATTAATTAAATAATTTTTTAAAAATCCATAAATACACCTTGCTCTATTTAATTAACTCTTGGGTATTGGTTAAGCCAGAGTTTGAATAATAATTTATTATAACAAAAATTTTATTGATATGTCTTTATAATAAGTGCAAGTTTTAGAAAATATTTCATTATTTCAAGCTTCCACGAGAGGTTAGAGTTGACCAATGACAATATTGATAATCTAAAAGCCAAGGGGTGTGGGTTTGGACCCCAGGCAGTCCGAGGAATTTATTTAAATCACTTGATACCAAATGGTATAAATAAATATGCCTGGACCCGATATATATCATAATTACCGGTTTAATGTAATTATTGTTTGAAGTCTAAATGGCCTCAGATGCCGAAAATGCCGAAAAGACTAAAATAAGAAATTTTACTGAAGAGTGAATGGGTTTAATCCGTCACGTCACGTTTGGCTCCTCCGAGACAACTTTGTGGTTGTTTCTTGCTCTAGCCCTGGTCACTGAATGTTTTTTTTTTTTATAACAATTAAGCTTATGCTCAGTTTACAATAATAATAAATTAATTTGTTTATTCGTCCCTCGCTCTTCCCCTTATAAATGCCCCTGCTAAGAACTCTCTCCCGGAGAGTTAAAATAAGCTTTTGAACAAAATCGACCAAAAAGTATTAATACTTTACTGAAGTACTTTTTCAGTTTTTTTGGATTTTCTCAAAATTGTCTCTAACGATTTTGATTAAAAATTCATATAAATCAACTATTTTTTAGAATTTTTCGTGAAAATTTTTTGAAGTAGACCTACACTTTACTGATGTAGTATTTCAGATTTTTCATATTCATTTTTCTGCTCTTCCTTCCAATGTTATATCTCTATGGGAATTTGTATGTTAATTTCGATTCAAAAGGGGGTCCCCTTTGGAACATTTTACACATTAAAAAAAATTGTTTTCC
The DNA here is from genome assembly GCA_023213315.1 of Euborellia annulipes. Taxonomy (NCBI): domain Eukaryota; kingdom Metazoa; phylum Arthropoda; class Insecta; order Dermaptera; family Anisolabididae; genus Euborellia; species Euborellia annulipes. The sequence goes on along the minus strand of JAKCPI010026696.1, from coordinate 50,630 downwards.
AATTCTTATGAAATTTTGTATTTATTTAGGATTCTCTATTGTTGTGTATAAAATATCCAAATATGAGATTAAAATTTCGAAAAATAACCATTTTATTTCAAGCAGTCCACATTTAAAATACAATTGAAATATACAGAGCCTATGGAAATTTTGAATCGACTTTTTAAATTTTTTTATTAATGAAACTCAAGTGGTCAAGTTTTGAACAAAGGTGCTATGGGAAACTAAATATATCTCTTTTTTTATGTGGCGTAGTACAAATGAATGATGTATTCAATAAAATTTGATTCGTCTCCATCTGAACCAAACACAATAAACTTCCTCAAATTTTATTAAATATTTCTCGGCACAAAGCAATTTAGTATGATCCGTAATCGACAGTTGTGTGCTGTGCGTTAAGCCACAGCAGATTTTACTTTTTTTAATGTTGTCAAGCCCTCGGGGCATGGCGTAGAGGTTAGCGTGCTAACCTCGTATACCAAACGTCGCGGGTTCGGACCCCAGGCAGTCCGATGATTTTATATAAGGCATTTGGATACCAAATGGCTTATATAAGAATGCCTGGACCCCAATATGTATAATAATAAATAACGGTTATCGTCTAAAGTCTTAAATGGCCTAAGTTGCCGAAAAGACTGTGTGAATGTGTGTGTGATTGTGAGTGTGAATGAGAAAAAAAGTGTGAATGTTTAAAAAAAAAAAAAAAAAAAAAATGTCAAATGTGTTGTTCGTATTTTCAATTAATAACGTTATATCTGCGCAGGCCATGAATTTACCGAACTTTTTTTTCGAAATTTTCTTTAGGGATGTTAACCCTACACTCACTATTCTGGCAAAAATTGAGACATTTTCGGGTTCCAAAGCCATTTGTATGATTTCCAATTTGTTTGATTTAAAACGGAAATTCACATTAAAAAAAATTCCATTCTTCTTCCTTGAAACTAATCAACTATAATTAAGATTAGGCTATACTTAAAAGATATTTATATCTCTTTTTTGTTTGACTTTTTTGCTCAGAGACTTACTTCTGGCGAATACATAAATGGCAACCTCGAGTTACCTGTTTTAGGAAATCTTTTTATATCTCAGTTATTTCATCTCTATCAAAAGCAATCATTAGGGCTTTCTTTCGATAGCTCACCATATATTAGAAAAATATAAGGACCTGTCTTTTTAAAAATGTTCATCTATTGCTCTGTTACTAAACCATGGCCTTAGCTCAAAGCTAGAGAACATACTACTACTTCTCAAGTGTCAGTAATTCGCTTCAACTCCTGATAAATCAAAATTTATTCTCTCTACACTCTACCTGACAGCAACAACAAAATAACCTATATTTTATTTAAATTCAATTAATTTCAAAAAATAAGGAGCGAGTCTAAATAGCCTCAAATGCTAAAAAAAGACATTGGATTTTTTTTACTTTCTCGTATAGAGAAAGTATTGTAATCGTAAAAAAATTCGACTTCGAGATTTTGATGTTTCTCCACGTTTTAGACCTCCCTGAGTCCAAAAAACCCATTTTTGGCATTATGTCTGTGTGTGTGTCCTGTGTCTGTGTGTGTGAACACACACACTCGGACACACACACACTCCTTAGGAGGATATACCAAATTTCATCGATCTAGCTCTTTGGTTTTTAAGCAATCGTGTTCACATACACACTCAGACGTAATTCCAAAGGAATATACGAGAAAGTCACGGGGAAGTCATTCCCCATATTTTATTTAAGGGACCATTTATTTTAATTGATTGTTAGCAAAAAAAAATTAATTAAAAGTTGTTAATCATAATCCAAAGGCTACAGTGTCGGTTCAAATTCCAACAACTTTTATATGAATAATATACAATAATCATTAACCTACAATTAATGATGATATTCCCCCAATGATTAATCTTATAAATAAAACTGCCTTTAAAGTCTAAATGGGTACAGATGATGAAAAGACTTAAAAAAATGATCTTAGATAACGAAAAGGATATTGAATATAAATTTATTTAAATTACAGTTTGGGAAACACTGCTCTCCGTTTAATTAATTAATTATAATTAAAAATAATGACACGTTGTGTTTTGAAATAGGTATCAAGTATTTCCGCCAAAAAATATATTGAAACTTACCATCTATTGTTTAATTATTGTTACAACTAGAAGGGTTACTATTTTAAATTTAGCCAAAAAAACAACTCTGATCTCTTTATAGACTATTTTTCTCTCTCTTGGGGGTGTTTTAATCCTCAAACCCCCGCCCTTTTGGTTACGCCACTACTTCCTTGCAAAATATATTATCACTTGTTATCTACGCCTCCTTGAAGGCCTAGCCAAGAATATTAAGTGCTGTGTTGTGACTACACAGCACACTCATTAACTTAATAGAGAATATAATATTCTACTCATATTATTCTTAAATTCCTTTACAAACATAATAGTCTGAAATTTATTACTTTGCCCAAGTCTAATTACATCATCACGAAAAAATTTGCAAGTGTTTAAAGTTCAAAGGACCAAGTAAACAGAATAACGCTTATTGTACCCTCCGAAATTCCGTCCATATTTATTTAATTGATAGCCAAAACAATTTAAATCAATTGTATCGCTTATGACGGGAAATGAATCGCTAGCCCTTGGAATGTGAATATTACATTTCGAACGATTAATTTATCTATAAAAAGGATCATGTATTATATATGCTAATATCTTTTCATATAATGAATGAATATACAAAGATGCTATTTGTGGCAAAATATTTCATTGATCTTTACAATGAACGCTATATTTTAAATGGATGTCAATCATGGGCGTAACTAGGGGGGTCCCGGGGGATCTGCCCTCAGAAGGCTCCCCGCTCACAAGAAAAATTGAGACAATATGGGGCCTTGGCCCTCCCCAGCCAAATTCCCTAGTTACGCCCATGATGCCAATATTATAATATTGATATAAGCCTTTATTACAATTGTAAATTAGCAATAATATAAAAATTAAAATTACTATCTCTTATTAGCTTAGGTTATATTTACTGGGATGCCTATGTAAATAAAGTTTTTTGGAGGCGTATTGTTTGAACTTTATGTTCATTCGTTGCCAATCTATACGGGTATATATGGACCGTTTTTTTGAAAGTGGTGTAAGTCCATTTTTTTTTAAAAATGAGATCACATAATTTATGCTTAAATTAATGTAAATTTTCTATGTATAACTAGCTAGTGGTAAATTTCTTGAAAAATTCCCATGTTGTACAATTGAAAATTGGTCGGTAAATAGATTTTTTAATAAACAGATATGCTAACCTTTCATTTTCTCAAAACAATAGAAAATGGACTTACACCACTTTCAAGAGGAGGCAATGGCTAAGCCGGCTAAGCTTAGGATTACGGAGTCCGAAGTCTCAACACGACTCGGGTTCGAATCCAGCTTGCCGCAAATAATTCAACCATCCTGCCGAAGTCTCCTCTTAGGGTAGGTAGGGGGATAGCCCCACCGTGGTATCACAAAGGGCCTAATTGGCCTAAGTGTGTTCCCTCTCTGGGAACGGCCACTTCAACCTAACCTAACCTAACCTACACCACTTTCAAAATAAACGGTCCATATATACCCGTATAGATTGGCAACCAATGAACATAAAGTTCAAACAATACGCCTCCAAAAACTTTATTTACATAGGCATCCCAGTAAATATAACCTAAGCTAATAAGAGATAGTTTATTTTTTCGATGATTTTGATATGATTGCAAACCTGAAATAGCTCCTATTTCCGTTTTTCATCTCGGTTCTCAATGCTGCCCCTGATAACTTGAATAAGACTAAGAAAGAAGGAAAATATTTAATAGAACTTTATACTCGCTCTTTTACTTATAAAAAAAATCTGGTGTGACTGGCGCACAGCACACAACTTTCTCTTACCTTCGGTAATCGAAAGTTGTGTACTGTGCTTGTCACACCAGATTTTTTGTGTCGACATATATTTAGTTCCCGACAGTACGTAACATATGAATTCAGATGTAAAATTTATAAGTATGGGAAAATATTTATATTTTGTTACCATGGTAACCATTTCTCCTATCTTCCCTATGAAATACAAGAGTAAAGTGGTCTTCAGAAGATTTCAATTGCAAAATGAGAATATACATTTTAAAGAGAATCTAAAAATTAATTGATTTTTGTATTTTAAAAAAAATCGTTGGAGCAAATTTTGAGAAAATCGAAAAAAACTGAAAAAGTACATCAGTAAAGTACTAGTACACTTTGGCCGATTTTGATTAAAAGCTTATTTTTCCGGTCCCGGGAGGTGTTTAACTTAAATATAAAATTTCAACCTTGTAGCTCAATTCCTTCATGCTTAAAATTGAACACAGACACACACACAGACACACACACACACACACACACACACACACACACACACAGACAGACCATGTCGCGAAAACCACTTTTTTGGATTCAGGGGACCTCAAAACGTGAAGATCCATCAAAATCTCGACATCGAATTTTTGACATGAATCCAATACTTTCTCTCTATATATATATTACATATATACATAGGTAAGAGAAAGTAAAAAAAAAACAATACAAACAATAAATATTTACTTTAGTCTCTCTTGGTGGTTATTTTAAAATCCTCAAGTGTTTTGGACACACCTTGAATATATAAATTTATATAAATTGTTTATATAACATAACGTAATTTCTTCCTGAATATAATCAATTCTATCAAAAGTTAGGCGATTATATATTAGATTCGCGTTCACATGGTGTTGCACTCCACACTTTCAACCAGGGGTAAGGTGTCGGCAATTTTGTTTTGCCGGTGTCGGCATAAAATAAAATCATTCATAAAATTTCTATTTCAACTACAAAACTCTTTAATTTTCTTGGTGTCAATGTCGGCAAATCAAGATAACTCACATCGATGTCGGTGCCGGTGGGATATTTTTCTATCTCATCCGACATATTTTTTCTACCTCAACCCTTCTTTGAATAAAGTGTTATATTCCAAAATTTAATCAAATTTTTCATTGATAATGATTTTAAAACGGCTCCTGCTTAAAATTTGGAGTTTTTTTTCTGCAAAAACTATATTCTTTCTTTATTTACCAAATATTCGGAATAGAATTTATATACAGATTCTCTTTCGGTCCTCCCCCCCCCCCTTCCCCCACTGATTCAATAATTTTACAAATTATAAAAAAAAAACACATTTATCACTCAGGGGCTCACTTCTAGTGAGTACGTGGATGGCGACCACGAGTTACCCGAGCTAAGGCTTCCTTTCCATTATGTCAGTCTTTTTTCCCTTTTTCATATCAAGCGTCAGGCCGTGAGAGGGTCGGCTTGCTTTTCTCTCAGTCTCATTTTTTTATAAATTAATTTTGCCGACTCCATATAGGGATAAGACCAAAATAGAAGAAGAAGAAGAAGATAAAAAAACACATTTAAAAGTGATTATTAAATAGATATTTTACATACTCATAAAGAAATACATGCGTGTATGAGATGGGACTATTTTTTAACATCGGTACCATCATATTCCCATAAATTGTGATTTTGCAACTTCGATCCCTATTTATTTTTCTTCAAAAATAGAAAAAATAAATAAATTAATTAAAATTTTTCATGGAGACAATGAATTGATATAAAAGAAAATATTTTTAAATGCTTTCTTTGCATGAAATTGGAATTTATATAAAAATCTCATTGTGCTCACTCACACAGATACCTTTCTCACACAAACGAATATATATAGATATACTTTTCTACATGGTTTTATTCTTGTTTCCACAGGTTCAGACTGGCTTCAAACCTGGATATCCTGTGTGCTATCATTTAGTAAGGCATCAAGGGCCGACTCTGTTAGACGTGGTTCGAGCGCTGGTCGGTTTTAAATCCAGAAATCCTTCATTTGGTGAGTAACTCTTAAAATTATTATAATTCTAAATCACTTTTAAATTAAATTTACCCTCATATATTAATCTTTGAAAAATTCAAAAAGTTAATTATTAAAAGCACGGTAAAATGATTTCATGCCATTCAAATCACATTTTCAATGATTTCTATTAACATAATAAGTATCGTTTAAGTCTTTATGGTCAAAGATGCTGAAAAGACTAAAAAGAAAAACTGCTGGTTGGACTAAGCCACCCAACAAATTTGTCCATAATTCTAAGAAATAATTGTAGTATATACTATTAAGACTTTATTTTTAAAAAACTTAAAACAAATTTCGATACAGATTTATCAAACACTGGGTTATTTGTTTCAAAGGTTTTATTAATTAAAAATTAACACTTGATACGTATTTCGACAATTCCTTTTCATCATCAGAAATATTAGAATGTAATCACTTCTGATGATGACAAGGAATTGTCGAAATACGTATCAAGTGTTAATTTTTAATTAATAAAACCTTCGAAACAAATAACCTAGTGTTTAATTTGTATATTTAATTTTAATTTACAAAATGTTTCAACGAGAACCGACGGTCGAAAGTTTAAATCTTATACATATTTTATCATTTTTGCTTTAAAAAGTCTAGTTACTGAATATATAAAAAAAATTACCACCGATATACAGACACGAACATCATTCCTAAAATTACTTAAATAGATTCTGGAGACCTCAAAACGCATTTTGGCAGATTCGGTTCAATTCTATTTTTTTTTTTTTTACGATTACATTAACTTGTCATCTAAAATACGTTTGGGGGGCAAAGTTAAAAATTTCTCCGATCCTTACTCGTAGTAATTTTGTAAGCATATATGAAAATCAACTATCAGTTTTAATACTTTCGTTTCGAATATTAATCCTTGTTATTTTTGTCTGTTGGACAATCAGTACTTTGAGAGAAATTCGTTTTAAAATACAATCAAATAATCCCCATTATTTGATTGTATCTTGAATTACTGTGAAGAGCGGATCCAGATGCGTTTCCCGGGGGGGGGGGGTTAATCTGGTCGCACAACTTTTGGTAATTTAAAGGTTCATTCTGTACTTGTTTACCAGAATATATATACAAATAATATTTTTAAGTATTAATTTTTAAAATTTTATATTAAAAATAAAATTTTGTTCCAAAAAAAATATTTTTCTCAAATCTCGAGGGGAGTGGGGTGTAATTACCTCCTTTACCCCCTCCGCTCTTGATTACAATATATCTCTCAATAGAACTGTTCACTGAGGAGGGGTGAAAAAATTTTACCCGAAACGTCTGAACGTTCGCAAAGAATCGAAAGTATTTTTATTTTTGGCTGCCGGTATTTTTAAATCCTTCTTATATATTCCAGCCATTAAATATCATTATAATTGAAAAGTTATGTAACTATTAATATTTTATCTATAAGTGGTTACAGAGTGCATATAAAATATTTGAGCTGGAACTTTATTTACTACCGTCGTGTAGTGCAACTTGTGTTTTTGGCTTTGCAAATAGCCACGATAATTACGCGAACCTCTTGAATTTCCCATTAATATCGTTATGGCTGCATAGAATGTTACTAGCCTAAGAAATTTATCTAAAAACAAATATTTTTATAGATAGTTTAATTTAAGCTAAGAAGAGATTCAAAAACTGGGATTTGTTAAGAGCCTGATTAATCCGCTCGTATATATGTATCAGTGTTTATTATATTCGGAATTCACTGCCATCTGGTTGTTGTCTGACGCCTGCAACTTGAGCAGCTGCACTACGCCGTTGACTCGCCGCCAGTGATGGTTGCGTTTGTCCCGGGCGTCGTAAAACCCCACGCGATGATTGGATCAGATTATTCACCGCCAGAAGAGTTTGAATTGGAATCTACAATCACAATCATTTCTTATTTGGACTTCAAATTGCCAAAAAATTTTCGCTTAAAGAATAAACTTAAAAAAATATTTTTTTTAATGTTTGTCATCAGGAAAAACATTTTCCAGCTAGCCCATGCGTCAACATCATTAGCTTATAAATGAATAATAAATATTCCATTGAAATCATTCACAGAACAATCTTTTTTTTTATAATCTTTTTTTTTGATAAAGAATAATGAATTATTAATAAGAAGATTAATGAATGAATGATGAAGGAGAAAAACAATTTTTTATATCGTATATTTGTCTAAATAACCCGTTCTTTGAATTGTTCGAGAATAATTAGAGGGTGTGGCAATTGTTTCGACTTTTATTATTATTTTTTTTCAAATTTCTTTTTCGTCATTTAAGCATGTAAGGCCATTTAGACTTCATCCCTATTTTTTTGAAATGATTGGTAGCCAATTCAAATGAAATAATTTTTTTCAATTTAATTATAAGGACCGTCGGCCAAAAAATAAATACTTTTGCGTATTATCCGTTTATTTGTAATATTTCGACCCCAGTGATATTGAATCATCTTCAGTACAATCAACAGATGTTTTGCAAATCGTTACTTTCTTCCATCCAATATGACAAAATATTTCATGAATGCAATTTTTATAATGAACTATTTTAATCTAATTTTATTTATATAATATTAATCAATTGGATTTAAAAAAAAATTAAAAATTGTACAATTTTTGCTCATTAGATGTCATTTTTAACTGTATTTTTTGACGTGACAACGTCTAACAAATCATGTTAGAGGGGCATGCACGAAAAAGTTTATCGGCTTGAATAACTCCTCTGTCTTAAGAGGTATAATTATGGGGAATATACGGTTAGAAAGAATGAGTTTTCAGCTAAAACCATTTATTTTTTTCTTATCATTTAATTTTACCGCGCTGCGGTAAATTCTAATTTGAAAGTTTAAACCCCTGTAGATTCCGAACGGCTAATCAGATCAGACTAAATGGGATGTCATTTGGCGCAGAAAGAAAACCTCTAATAGAATAAATAAAAAAATCCTGAGTAATTAACTCCAAAATTAGTTTTTTTCTCGAAAAACCTCATTTTTTAGGCAAAAAAATATCGAAAAATAGCCCTACTTGTGCAACGCATAGCGACTTGACCATAAAAGCTACATTAAATCTAAATATAGTTTTAGAAAGAGTGGTTCAATACCCCCAGGGCTTTTTTTCTTTTTTTTTGATATGACGTCATTTTACCGCATGAGAGCACTCGGCGGGATTTCGTTTTTCGAAATTTTAAACCCCTGTAGATTCCGAACGGCTAATCAGATCAGACTAAATGAGATGTCATTTGGTGCAGAAAGGAAACCTCTAATAGAATAAATAAAAAATCCCGAGGAATTAACTCAAAAATTAGTTTTTTTCTCGAAAAACCTCATTTTTTAAGCATAAGTCGCCCTTAATGGATAAAAAAAACCCACACCTGTCATATATTGTTTCAATGAAAATGTTTGAACATGTTTATTTATGAAAACAAACTACTAGTAAAAAAAAATAATACTTTCTCTCTTTATATTTCAATATAGGTAAGAGAAAAAAAATTTTTTGAAGTCAAGCAAAAGACGTTGTCACGTTAAAAAGCCACCGGCTGTGTAGAAGACACAGCCAACACCTAATTTTTTTGTACAATTTTTAATTTTTTTTTTTAATCCCAGTGATTAATATTATATAAATAAAATTAGATTAAAATAATTCATTATAAAAATTGCATTCATGGAATGCTCGGCTATTTTCTCATATTGGATGGAAGAAATTAACGATTTGCAAAACATCTGGTAAGATAAAATCTGTTTGTAAAAGATTAGTTTATTGTTTAATAATTAATAATATTTGGACCGTTTATTTTGAAAGTGGTGAAAGTTCATTTTAAAAAAAATGAGATATCACATAATTTATGATTAAATTAATGTAAATTTTCTATGTATAACTAGCTAGTGGTAAATTTCTTAAAAAATTGTTGTACAATTGAAAATTGGTCGGTAAATAGATTTTTTAATAAACAAATATGTTAACCTTTCATTTTCTCGAAACAATAGAAAATGGACTTGCACCACTTTCAAAATAAACGGTCCATATAATGTATGTTCGGTCCAATTTAGTTGATTGTACTCAAGATAATTCCATATCATTGGGGTCAAAATATTTACAAATAAACTGATATTACGCAAAAGTATTTATTTTTTGGCCGATGGTCCTTATAATTAAATTGATCATCCTCTACATCAGCGTTTTCCAAACTGTGAGCCCCGCCTCCCTAGGGAGGCGCGGACTAGTCTAAGGGGAGGGGCGAATATTGGCCACCAAGATCAATTTTCCAAATGATTGCTAGTTTTATAAATAAAATAATAAAATTTAGTAGATTCTGGGAGGGAGGTTTTTAATTAAAATAATAAATATGAATAAATAAAAAAAATATTTTTATATAGGGCCTACTGTAAATTTATAAATGTGTATGGGGAGGGGGCGTCATACGATTAAATATTTTTAAGGGAGGCGTTGTAACATAAAGTTTGGAAACCAGTGATTTAAACTAAAACTCATTCTAGAAAATTATACTAAGTAAGTAAGTGAAAAACCCAAAGGCGGATCCAGGAAGGTTTTTCAGGGTTCTAATTTTTTTCTGACTAGACGCGAAGTTCGTCGAAGGGGATAGCATTGTTAATTATTTTATTTAAGATTGGATTAGGAGTTGAAAAATTGAAAAAAAAAAAAAAATGTTTTTTAAATTTATTTTAGCTAAATCGAAGCCAAATAAATAGAAAACATTCAAAAAATAGCGTTGATTATTATTTTGATTAGGGGGATGAAGGGTTGATTATTTAAGAAAGGCCTTGGAATATTCCAAATCACTTGTTGACATTCTTTTCCAGCTCTAAATATAGTTAGATTAGAGCAAAAGGTATTTTTTTTACTTTTAATAAAAAGGGAATTGTTATTTTCATCTATTTTATTCCTATAGATAGAAAGAGAGACAAGTCTCGTTCAGTCGAGAGCGTGGCCTGATGGCAGGCGAGCTGCTTGCTCTCTTTATTAGCTGTGTTTAAAGTGAATCAAAGTGAATAATTAATATAGTGTAACCCTCCCTGGCCTCACCGTCAACCAGCACACCCTCTTGAGAGTCTCATTAAAGGTAATTATTATGCATTTTATCGTTGAAAAAAAAAATGATAGAAACAAATAATTTGACTGAGAAAAACGATTATTTTGAATATGAAATTAAATATTTTGTATTTCACTAAGGGTAGAGGGTGAATTTAAGCTGTTGAAAGGGGAGTGTAGGTGTCATTGAAAAAAAAATAATAATAATTTTTTAACTACATGTACATCAAGCCTGAGGACATTTTTTTATCTTTTCTTATATCACCATTATTTACCATTATATTCTTTCTATATGGCCTATATTTTTGTTAATCAAATTTCCTTAATATACTTTTACACAGGGGTGGATTAAGAGTTGAAAATTAAAATAAAGTAATTTCAAAATAAAAATTAAAAAATTATTTATAAATGTATTCAAATTATTTTGAGAGTAATTTCGCGGTGAAGACTCGCATTTCCTTAAAGGGGGGGGGGGGAGTGGTATGAAGGCATTAACCAGGGGGGTCAATGCCCCATCCCCTATAATGCACAAAGATATTTATCTTTTTTAATACTTTTACTAAAAAATAAGTGCATTCCGTTTGAGTTAACATTTATATTCAATATTTAGCAAATAGCATAGTGGGATAGAAACATTTTAATGTCATTCTAAAATTTCTTATTACTGGGGCGGAATTAATTTTTGAAGATTTCGATACTCTCATAAACAGATAACACTGGGTAACTTAGAAACCCTTCGAATCCCATGCAGAATTTTGTAGGGATTTTTTTCATTAGGTAGAAAAGTAATATATGATTAGTCCTCTTATAATTTTACTGGGGCGAGTTACCGCATCTTTTTGTATATAGAACTAATCTCAATTTGGATTTGAATTTTTACTTTCTCTTACCTATATGTATAAGTTAATATACATATATATAGAAAGAAAGTATTAGATTCATGCCAAAAATTCGATGTCGAGACTTTGATGGATATACACGTTTTGAGGTCCCTTGAATTCAAAAAAAGTGGTTTTCGCGACATGTTCTGTCTATGTGTCTGTTTGGGTTCAATTTAAAGCATGCAGAAAATGAGCTAGGAGGTTGAAATTTTTATTTGAGTTAGGCGCCCCCCTAGGGCGTGAGAAAAAGATTTGAGAAAAATATTTTTCTTCAGAATGAAAGTTAGAAAAAACGAAGCTAGAGTTTTTCTTTAAAAATATATTTTAACAGCCGACGTTTCCGCTTTGGTCAAAGTCATCCTCGGAGCTGTTAGTGGTCATCCGAGAATGACTTTGACCAAGGCCGAAACTTTAGCTGTTAAAATATATTTTTATAGAAAAAATTCTGGTTGCGTTTTCTTCTAACTTTCATTCCTGATACAAATTCCACCAGCCATAAAATACCCTTATACCAGAGTTTTCCAAACTGTGAGGCGCGGACTAGTCTAAGTGGAGGGGCGAATATTGACCGCCAGGACCAATTTTCCAAATGATTGCTAGTTTTAATATAAATAAGAATAAATAAAAAAATATTTTTATATAAATTTATATTTTTTAGTATTAAAAATTTTTGTTTTTGTATTATTTTTTTATTAAATGTTGGGGGGGGGGGGCGTCATACGATTAAATATTTTTAAAGGAGGCGTTGTAACATAAAATTTGGAAACCACTACTCTACATCTACAAACAATCAAATGAAATAAATTTTTCTCGTTTGGGACGGGAAGCGAACCCGGGGCATGAGAAGCTAATGTTTTCTCTCTGAGTCACGGGCTCATTTTATTTTGCGAAGTGGAAAAAAATACGATTATAATTTTTCAATGGTTGAGTTAGTGGCTATAAATATTGCAATGTTGGCTTGTGAGGATGCAGCCAAAGTTTTTGGACTATTGAAAATACCAATTCCCATTATAATTTTTTTTTATTAAAAATTTTCATACGTACTTGGAATATATTATCGATAAATTCTGATCTTCCAGTATCAGTTTGTCGCTTCTCACGAAGTTTCGGTTCCTAAAAAAGTAAAAATTTGATTGTTAGTCAAGGTTGTTCCATAATCTATCTCAAATGAAAACAAACAATGTTCTTTAAATAAATTTTAACTATGGTAATTTATGATTATTCTAAAAAAAAATATATAGCCCTATATACTACTATAATAGAAAAACATTACCCAATAAGACATTATGATTAAGAAACAAGTAAATGATCATTTGCAAAAGAATGAATGACCTTAATTTAAACTGTCATTAAATTAAATCGACGGATTCGATTTCAAATTTGGGTCTCGAATTGTTTTTTTTTTTTTTTTTGCACAAATACACTGGCAGACCATTGTGTCAAACATTTGACACGGACCCGTCCTGCCCAGACGCCTGGGCAGAACGGATCCGTGTGTAGAAGGTTTCCTTTGAATCAGAAGCGGATATTAAATAGGCTTGAATATTTTATTCATCTGAGCAGAGGCGTCATTTTTGACTTTTTTTTGCGAGGGGGAGGAATTTTTTTTCTTAAAATTTACTTACCTATAGGTACTAAAATTTGGCTAAAAGATATTTAATTTAATTAATTGTTTAATTTTGTACAGTTTATATACCCATAGATATATTTTGAAATATTTTATTTAAGAATAATATACAATTTTATAAAAATCAGAGCCTTGGGGGCGGGGGCAATGCCCCCCTCCCCCAAATAACGCCACTGCATCTCAGAAACTTGTAACTTCAACAATTAAATATCTAGAAAGTAATAGACATTTCGGAATTAGCCAGGGTCCCACATCTTATTGGTACATGGATGGCAACCACGAGCTGCCTAAGCTGGGACAGACAGTTCTTCTGTTCTTTGTATGTCTGTCTCTTCCGTCCTCTTTTCAACAGGCGCCAGACTGTGCGACGGGCTGGCCTGTTCTATTTCTTCGGGTCGCAAAACGAATGATAGGGCTGGAGGGAAAGAGTGAGGTTCGCCGACCCCGCATCGCGGGAATAAGGCGAGGAGAGAATAAGAAGAAGAACATTTCGGAATGAAAATGATTTTCTTGTAATCTTTACGTAGAAAGTAGAAAATAAAAAATTTTATTTTAAAATTCCAACGGGAAGTTGCCTAAACAGTGTGTGACAGAGAGACAGATGGATATTAGCGAAATAGATTCTAGACCTTCTCGTACAGAACGTCACCAGATACAGTGAAGGTCAATATTAAGTCCCACCCATGCTTTTTCTACTTGTAATTATTTCATTGTTTTTATAAAAGAAAATGAAAATCTCTATTGGAAATTTTCTACGTTAGAACCATAGAAGCTTCCATTAAAAAATATATAATATTTTTTTAAAAAACAATATGACAAGTAGAAAACGCACGGGTGGGACTTAATATTGTCCCTCACTGTACTTTTAAAAATATTTCAAAAATTTGACATTTTTCTTACCTAAATACTTATACGGTTGAACATATTTTAATTTAAAACAGAACCGACCATCCCCGCTAGTTGCGTTTGGCTTATTCTGTATATTAGCCAACGTCTATTCCGCGGGTCGTTATTTTCACGTGGAAGATTTTCCCGGATTTTAGCGAATTATAAATATAGAAAATCTTATCTAACCTATTATTTTGGGGCGAAGTGAATGACATGCTTACAGATATCTTCCCAAAAACAACTTTAATGAACTTTAACATTTTGGATGTACGCCTTCAATTTTAAGTTTTTTTTTTTGCCATTATATAAACTTACTTAACCTTCAGTGGTCGGCAAAGTTTAAAACAAAATTTGAGTGTCCTGGAAAAACAATTACGTTTCTTTGGTTTGAGATATTAATTATATTAATTAAAAAGAAAAAAAAAGTTAAGAAAATTTTTATGATTCTATTTTGGATATTTATTCCTGGTTCAATGTTCTAAAGCTATAGTTGAGTTGGTGTCCCAAGGTAACGATTAAATTAAAAGAAAGTAACTTGTTCTTAGGAAGAGATGAAAAAAGCGTAGGTTTATAATGAGCTTTCAAACTGTGCAGGGTACGAGATGAAATTGCTAGTTTGTCTTATGTAAGAAGATCAAGTCATTCTGACCCTTTTGTTCCTTTATTGCAATAGGAACCTGATTTGGAATGCTATAATCGATTATATGTGTGAAGGAGTAAAAAAATTTATTCGTTATATAATCTTATGATTTGGTTTATTTGGATTTCTATATTTTAAAAAAACTATATGGCCTGTATCTTTTCTTTTATTCTTTTTAAGAAAAAACTTGCTTTCGTTTAATAGAAAACCAGAACTTTTAAATATTAGATAGATAATTAAACAGAACATAACTAACTAAATTGCAAAAAAAATCTGGTGTGACTGTTCGCCCCAGATTTTTTGTGTCGACATATATTTAGTTCCGCCGATATATTAGTATTCAAGATGTAAACTTATAAACGGGGGAAAATATTTATATTTTGTTACAATGGCAAACATTTCTCCTATCTTTTCTATGGAGTACAAAAGTAAAATGGTCTTCATAAGATTTCAATGACAAAATGAGAATATACATTTTAAAGAGAATCTAAAAAATAATTTATTTTTGAATTAAAAAAAAATCGTTGGAGCAAATTTAGATAAAATAGAAAAAAAAACTGAAAAAGTGCATCAGTAAAGTACTAGTACCCTTTGATCGATTTTGTTCAAAAGTTTCGTGTCACGTCCCAGGGGGGTGGCTAACTTAAATATAAAATTTCAACCTCCTAGCTCTTTCGTTCTTGAGATATTTTGTTCACAGACACACACACACCCCGTCACACAGACAGACCATGTCGCGAAAACCACTTTTTTTTATTCAGGGGACCTCAAAACGTGTATATCCGTCAAAATCTCGACATCGAATTTTTGACATGAATCCAATATTTTCTCTCTATATATATTAACATATATAGAGGTAAGAGAAAGTAAAATTTGTATACAATTCTGTCTGTTTGTTCCACTGAATATCATTACAGGATAGCAATAGTAATTTTGAAACGAAATCTTTAAAGAGGTACTTTATAAAGATTACAAAAAATAATTTTCGAAATACCAATTATTTTCTGATTGTCGAAGCCACGATTTCTTTCATAGAAATATAAGGGAGAATATTCAAGTCTATGAATTCAAATTCAAATTTCAAGAATACTTTCTAAAAATTAAGAAGAAAATAAGTGTGTCCTTTATTTTAACTGGATTAAGAATTGTCGCTGGAATTGTTTTTTTTTGGCGCTCAGGCCAGGGAGTTAAAGGGAATTTAATATTTCAGTTTCAAAATTATGTTTTGATTAAATTTTTGGTTCATTTATGTACCTTAAAAGAATTGACATTTTGGCCCCCCCCTCCCCCAAGGGCTCTGTTTTTTATAAAATTTTATATTATTCTTAAATAAAATATTTCAAACATATATTTACGAATATATAAACTGTACAAAATTAAACAATTAATTAAATTAAATATCTTTTGACCAAATTTGAGTACCTATTTGTAAGTAAATTTTAATAAAAAAAAAAAAAAATGTTTGCCCCCCCCTCCCAAGATAAAGTTGAAATGACGCCACTGTTTCATTTTCGGTACCTTTTGTGAAATGAAAATTTTTTTAGAATTCAATTATAGAAAACTAGCCGCGCCGCCCGCCTTCGGCGGGCTTCGCGTCTAGCCAGGGGGCTACGCCCCCTGGACCCCCACCAGCTGGCTCGGCCCGCCTGCGGCGGACCCTCGCCTTTCTTAATGAGAAACTGCGTGGTGCCTAGACGGGGGCTACGCCCCCTGGACCCCCTCCAACTGGCTCGGGCCCGCCTGCGGCGGACCCTCGCCTTTCTTAATTATGAAAAACTGCGTGGCGTCTAGACGGGGGGGCTACGCCCCCTGGACCCCCTCCAGCTGGCTCGGGCCGCCTGCGGCGGACCCTCGCCTTTCTTAATTATGAAAAGAAAATTATTATTACTACGTATCCCAATCCAGTGCCTGCTTGAGGATTTGTTTACATTCATGGAATACACAAATGAAAAGAATACAAAAATATTCCTCTGTACATTTCCTATGGGAGAAATCGTAACTTTAGGAATTAATAACTCAAAAAGTTATAGGAATTTCGGGACCCGAGTATTTTTCCGGGACTCTCCATAACCTCCTCTATAAGACTGCAAAATTTCGTTTCAAAATTCCAACGGGAAGTTGGTCAAACAGAGCGTGACAGACGGACAGACGGACAGACAGACGGACAGACAGACGGACGGACAGACAGACGGACACTCCGCAATTATTATATATAGATATTTTGATGAGTTTTAGGTTTCTATTTTCTTTATGTTAAATCTATTTTTTGTATTATTTATTTATTTAATAAGGTAAATTAAGTTGAAAAACACAATAACTACAAGAGCCTTCTTTTTTACTCCTAGACTGCTCCGACCTCCAGAGGTCGGCAACCCGCGGGCTGCATGCGGGCCGCCTTGGAGATTCATTCACTTTTATAAAATATATTTATTTTTTTATTTTTATGGCCAAAATAGTGAAAACCAATGGGCTATACCCGCCCCCTAGAGTTATGATGCATTTTCAAAGTGGCCCGCAAGATCATTTGGGTTGCCGACTTCTGTCCTAGAGGAAGGGAAAACATTCAAAGCAAAAATCAAATTCTATCTGAAACCAAGGGCGGATACAAGGGGGGGTAAAGGGGGTAATTACCCCCCCCCCGAGATTCGAAAAAATACCTTTTTTCGCAAAAAAATTTATTTTTAATGTAAAATTTTTAAAATTAATACTTAAAAATTTGATGTGTATTTATATTCTGGCAAACAAGTACAGAATGCGCTTTTAAATTACCGAAATTAAAAAAAATAGTTTGCTGTACGACGAGTCACACCAGATTACCCCCCCCCCCCCCGAGAAACACCTCTGGATCCGCCCTTGTCTGAAACTGCCTTTTTGTATCTTGAAAGAAAAAAAAAAAAAAATTTTATAGTTCAAAATGAAATCAAGTGATTGACTTACCCAACCATTCACTAATAGAATATTAAATGTAACACAATAAACAAAAAAATTAATAAAAACTATTTGCGATATGAGTGCCATTTCAATATATTTTTTTTTCCCTAGTCCTTACTCTCGAAACTTGACGATTAAATGCAAGCGAGAGTTTGAATTCTTTGTACTTTTATAGAGAGAGATCTGGAGAAATAAAAAGAGAGGAGGGACAGAGAAAGCTATTAACAATTTTATTCTTTTGCAATTTTAAAATAATATTATTGTATTTTATAAAATTTAAGAATAATTTTTTACAATAGTCAATTTTTCTATTAAATTTACCTAATCTTTATTTTTGTGCTTCTTTTTTTTAAGGTCACTCACTGTCTTCTTCTTTCTTCGTCTTAATCCCGCGGTGCGGGGTCGGCGGTTCATGGGTTTTTGCGATCGGAAAGAAAATAAAACAGGTCGGACTGTCGCACGGTCCTAGCCTGTTGAAAATATAGAAGGGAAGAGACTGCAAAGAACAGAAGTACTGCCAGTCCACCAGCTAGGGCAGCCCGTGGTCGCCATACACGTATCCACAAGATCTGGATCCCTGAGCTAAAGGTCATTATTTTTAAATTTTTAATTTCATTATCGTTGATGTTTTTTTTTAATTTCTCCTCTCGACTGCCCAGGCCATTTGGGGTTTACTAAGATTCATATCGGCCGGAACTGGGGGGGGGGGGCAAGGGTACATTGCCCCCCCTGGCATCCTACAGGGGGGACAGAGGGGGGCAAAATTTCTTCTTTTATTTCATTTATTTTTAAAAATGATATATTTTTACTTTTGAAAAATAAAATCTTCTAAATTAAAAAATTAAAAGAGTAAAAAATTCAGCTAAATATTTTTCGAGATCTATTATTTGAATAAGATAATAGTATTCAAAATACCTCGATTCGGACTTTAACTGAGTCCATAGGCGTAGCCAGAAATTTTTGATGGGGGGGGGGGTTTAGGATTATTTCTCCCCCCCCCCCCGACTAACAGGGCAGTATAAGGCGTCTGATGAAACATATGACTAGTCACTTACCCCACCTTCGTCCCCCCCCTGGACCCCCCCTCGAGGTGGCTCGGGCCCGCCCTTTCTTAATTAAGTGCCGCAATTTTTCAATCAACTCGTATCAGGCAATAAATAATGCAAATCTCTTAATTTTATGTATATGGGCCTAAAATATCGGGTGTCCCTCTATGTGTTTCTCTTGACCAGACTCCTATCTCAGACTTCTTTAAGAAAAAAATAAAAAATTTATTTATATAATAATTTTTATTATTTTTCATTTGCGAGATTTAATCAATTTTAAGCGGCTTTAATTTTTTATAAAGCAAACCAAAAATCAATTCTTTTCAATTTAAAAATTCTGAATTTTCTCGAATTTTTTGCGTTTTATTTAATTTTTTTTTTTTTAAGCTAGAGAAAATTATTATATTTTACTTTCTCTTACCCTATATATGAAATATATAGAGAGAAAAAGTATTTTGTATTATAGAGCTTTAATATCTAGTCATGGCTTGGGTCCAATGGGGGGTTTGAACCCCCCAAAACCCCCCCCCCCCCGTGGCTACGCCTATGACTGAGTCATAGATATATTTAACAAGACATGTGAGTGTTTTTTATTGATGAGGCCAAACATCCCATGGCCCCCGGGAAGGGGAAGTGAGTTTTATTGGTGCAGGTCGAGGGTCCGGTGGCCTGGTGCAATGGATAGCACGCCTATGCCCCGGAAATGCGGAGATCCTGGGTTCGATTCCCGGGGGCCATGGGATGTTTGGCCTCATCAATAAAAAACACTCACATGTCTTGTTAAAAAAAAAAAAGTAAAAAATTCATTTTTTTTTTTTCAAATTTTTTCCAAAAATTTTTGATAAAATCACTAGCAAATTTTTTAAAATTTTAATTTTATTAAAATTGTGATTTTATTTAAAATTTTTAAAGTTTTATAGTAGATTTGTTTTTGTTTTATACTATTTGAACATATTAAATTATTTTAATTTTCTAAAAAAAAATTTTTTGCCCCCCCCCCCCCCCCCCTGATTCAAATTCGTTCCGGCGCCCCTGCTAAGATTAATAGTTAATAGTATACTAAATTATATTATACTGATGTCACTGGGGCATTTCACACGCTGATTCCCTAGGGGCCACCAATCCGAGGGTCCGCCTGAAATGGTATTGCTTCACTGTAACCTATAGTCGTGAATTTAGATTTTATGAGGTATTGCTCCTTAGCCACCCGGGCAGTTCACCGGTTACCCAGTCGGATTAATCCTCATTTTTAAGGTACATAGGCCATCTCAACCCTCGCCCTTTGTGTCCGTGGAGTGAGAGATTTTCTCCCACTTTCCTACCCTATGAGAATACTTCGGCAATATTTGAATTAGGAGTTGGAATGAATAAAATCAGCGTTGTCAAACACCTTCCCGACTCCAATCTCACATACCCTGCATACAATTTAATTTAATATTTGAATTATTTGCGGCAATCTCCCCGGGCGCAAAGGCCACCGAAGGCGGGCGACGCGGTTAGTGAAATAAAAGAAATGAGGAAAATATACCGTAATAAATACAAATATTCATTTGAAAAATTAACAACAGAAAAATACTACATAAGCTACATTAAAAACTCTTATATATATATATCAATATATATTCATTCAATTCTTATATATCAATATATATTCATTCAGAAAGTAAAAATAAAATTTTGGTTAAGAAAAATTGTTTTAGATCTAATGTTTAAAAAAAAAAATGATTTTTTAAAATAAGTGAAAATGTCGGCTTTATTTTCACTAATCGACTTCCCTTTAATTAGAAAATTGAATAGAATAGATCTCATGCCCATTTGGAATTATTATATGAACAGAATTGGAGAAGTATAAGTGGGTACCGCCCCTCTCTCCCCTTATTTTTTCAAAAATTATTATCAATCCCTTCTCCTTCACTCCCTTCTCTCTCCCTCTTTCCCCTTCTCTGTACGCAATATCTCCCCTTTATTAATTAGCCAATCAGAGGGAGTGATTTCTTTGGCGCCATAATTCGCCTGCTCTTTTCTGCAAATGAGTGGCTTGCCACCTCAGTAGGAGAGAGACTCTTGTCTAGTTTGAACCTATGTCACTCTTGAGAAGAAAACCCGAAGCCTTCTTATTTTATGAGCAGCCATGACGGTGGCTGGTCACATCGCTCCCGCTCTCCTCATTTATCAACGATTTTATATAGGTATTTCATTTCAAAATTACTAATTATTCATTTATTATACTCTTGAATGATTAAATATTTATAATTAATATAAAAATTTAAGAATTTCTCAATTTGAGTGTTGAACCTTATGTGAATGCATGCCATCATTTAGTTTTTTGTCAATTTCTCTCCAAATTTTATTTAACTAAAAAATCTTTCGTATACTATTAAAATGTTGATATATATCATGCACTGGGTTTATCTCTATTTATATAATAACACGTGTTGTTAAGTCATTTTAAATTTAGGTCTATCTATTAACTTATCACCATAATCAAATATTATTTTGCTAAAATAAAAGAAATTTAGCCAGCAGAAAGAGATTTTTAAAAAAAGTCTGTTCTTAATCTGAATACAATATTCTGAATCTTATATATAGCACTAGTTTTATATACCCAACCAAACCTGTCCATACTTGTCCATGTAGGCCTACTAATATAACAGCTTAATTAATAGTTGAAGGCAAAATGCTATTATTTTAGGATTGAAATTAATATTATTTAGTTATTTTATACTTTTAAATAATACATTACATTCGTTACGTGTTTCAAATCGTTTTTGGACAATTATTGATAGTCCTGTAACATCAATACTTACACATCCATGGTCAGAGATTATTAAAATGCTATCTTTCCTGTTCTGAGAATATTCGCGACTACTCGCTTAGATCCGCACCAACAATACGACAGGAATTGCCAAGAGTCTCTCGAAGCTCGAAGCAAACAGCTGATGAAAGCCGGAATATAGGCCGAAACGTCGACAAGTGTAAAGCGAAAGAGAAATATATTTTTTCTTTATTGCTTTGCCCCTTTGCTCCTCACTACTCATTAATATTAAATTATTTTCTAATTTTTGGCAATCTAAGATTACATAGCTTGCATCCTTTTTCCCAGGGCGGTAGACAGAAAAATTTTTGCGCCAGGGGAAAGGGTTTTGGGACAACCTGAACCATTACTCCCTTCCCCCTAAAAAAAAACTAAAATATCCCCTTACCCCATTTTCCAAAAATTTTTAAGCTCACCCCGCCCCCAAATTTTAGCGTTCCGGGCAAAATTTCACGAGTTCTCTCCCGTCTAGCCCGAGCCATGCTAACATATATGTCTAGTCTTCGTTATCATCTCTTTGCAATGTTTATACGATGAAATGTCAATTTGCAGACTTCACATTTTAAATGCACGCAGTATTTATTATACATGTCATAAATGTTATTTTAAAATAACATATCATGATTCATTTAAATATTAATATATAAAAACATGATAAATTTAATTTATTTTTTATAAAATTAACCTCCAACACCTGACATCTAAAATCATGAAATGATTCCTCATTTATTATTATAAATTTGCTGAAAATAAAAAAAAAGATCCAAGGTATTCTTTATTTTATATCCTTGAAAGTATGTTAGACACTTTATATAATCATTAGTTTGATTAATAAAATTAATTTGTCTTTTTTATATAACCATATCATTATATTGTTTTTCAAAATTTAACATAGTATTAATTTTTTATAATTCTAGTAAGATGTGGCAATGGCTTTGGGATGTAGGCATTTTGCCTGTAGGAATCGGTTTTGCTACACTTGCATTTAGTATACATATTGCCAGACGCTTTAAAACAATTCATGCTCAAAGAGGAATTTCAACAATAAGAGGTCATTTATGGAGTCTTCATGAAAATGAACATGTGAGCTTATTATTAATAATATTAAACATTTTTTTGTTTAATTAACTTATTACAAAAGTTTAAGTTTATGTACTTTCTCTTATAATTATTTCAAATAATTTTTTTATTATTTTGGTGTACAGTACATCAGAAAGCTGAAATAAAGAAACATATACAAAAAAAAAGTGGGAAATTCAGACAAAAAATTATATTTATTATAAAATGACTTGCACATTTTTAGGAGTTTTTGGTCAAAACATCATAGAATTTGCCTTTATATAAATATATATTCTTCGTATAGGAAAGACTTAATAATATATTCTAATATTGACAATATACGACGTAGTAAATGTTAAAATTAATCTACTTTTTAAATATAATGACATTTAATTAATATATATATATATATTTTTAGGGAGGACGTTGTGCAGTGTGTGATCTTCTAATTTTGCCTGAACGCCTCTGGAGATGTGAATATTGTGGCCTTCCTGTCGATAGAAGATGTATTCGTTTAGCAAATCGTCGACATCGATGTAAAACATCTTCAAGTTCAGATTCAAATACAGAACATCATTGGGTTGTAGGAGCCAGTCCAGATCCTTGCTGTTTCTGCATTGATGATAATCCTCCTACATATTCATGGTGTGTTTTTTTATTTCCTTTAATTAAAAATAGAAACTTCTTGGGAACTTCATTCATTTATATCCCATCTTAAGATGAGGAACAAACAGTCAGGAATGATCTCGCACAAATGACATATTATCATATACATTTATCTTTACTATATAGTGTTTCACTAAATTATTTAGAATTTTTAGTTTAAAGAAAAAAGCCAGGTGTTTTAGAAAGTTTCGGTTCCTTTTGAATTAAAAGTTTAATTGAAATAATTTTTTCTTTTAGTTCATGGTGTCAAAGAACTGTCCATAAGCATTGTCGTATTGAAAAAGGATTAGAAACCAAATGCGATTTTGGACCTTATCAACAGTATATTGTTCGGCCAGGAAATAAATCACCTATAACCAATGAAGAAAATATTACTGACATAAAACCATGGATGCCATTATTGATACTTGCCAATTCCAAAAGTGGAAGTCAAGATGCCAAACAATTGCTTACTTTTTTCAGAAGAATTCTTAATCCAATACAGGTATTATTAATAAATTTATAAAAATTAAAAATTATTTTAGTTTTTAAATTTAAATATAATTAATTTTAAAATCTTGTTGATTCACACTTTATTTAAATCAGAGGTTCCCAAACCTTTTTGTTTTGTAGATCACTTGCCATGTTTTTCGGTTTTGAGTAGACCCCCTGCTTAACTAATTTAGCATTTTTGAAAATTCATCAACTTAAAATGTGTTTGATTGATGTCTAATTATAGTGAAGAAATAAAAAACAGACTTTTTATTGGGAGGGATGAACCTGGTGCTTTGATAATAAATTTTCATGATAAGTTTGAAGGAATAGGATTACTCAAGGCAACTTGATGGTGAAGGTCAAGTTATTTGATGCATATACAGGATGGGGTTAATCAGTTACATGTATTTGAAATACAAGATACCAAATACAATATTAATTGGTATTTTGTATCTCGTTACACATAGGCAAAATAATTCTATCTTGTATTTCTCATTTTTTAGTAATTGTATTAATTCGAGAACCAAAACTTTTTTTTTTAATTTGCCGCAGTATAAGAATCTTGCAGAGACTGAAATCGTTTTAATTTATTTAATATTACTGTATGTAATCTCGTGTGGGTTCTCTCTCTGAATCTTAGTAAAACCAGTAAGAGAATCAATCCAAACCCAAATTTTCACTCTTCGTTAAAACTTTTTTCTTTCTTCTTTCAACCACTCTGAACGACTAAATCTTTGTTCTTCTCCCCAGTTGAAAATTGTTTTCATTTCGGTTTATTCATTCTCCATCTAAGTCCAGATTATCCGACAAACTTTTGAAAACTTTTTTTCAAACCTTTTCATATTTTTATAAATAAATTTTTTAGTTCATGAATAATTTTATTGTTTTCGATTTTCCAAAGTATTCTCCAATATAAGTTTAGCTGCCACTTTCCTAAACTAAATTTATTTAGGGGTTCCAGATACCCTGCACGCCGATTTTTGCCCACTCGTGTCGTATTTTTTTGACTTCCCTCCCGTACCCGCCCGTAATTTTTTCCATTCTTCAGCCCGCCCGGAATTTTTCAAACCCCCCATACCCGCCCGAGATTTAGTGAATGAATGAACGAATGTCTATTAAAATTAAATATTCAAATTAAACACTAGTTATTTGTTTCAAAGTTTATTAATAAAAATTAACACTTAATAGTATTTCGACAATTTCTTGTCATCATCAGAATGATCTACTGATGATGACAAGAAATTGTCGAATACGTATTAAGTGTTAATTTTATTATAAAACCTTTGACACTATGTTTAATTTGTATATTTAATTTTTTTACAAAATGTTTCAACGAGAACCAACGGTCGAAAGTTTAAATCTTATTAGAACGAATGTCTAATAATTTTTAAATAAAATTTCATTTCATCTCGTCCGCCCGAACCTGTTTATTTAGACTGCTACCCTCCCGTATCGCCCGTAATTTTTTTCATGGCCTCCAAACCCCGGGCCGGGCGGTAACGGGCCTACGGGCCAACCCATACCCGTGCAGGCTCTAGTTCCGATTACCCCCTCCAAAAATATTTTAAAATCAAAAAATTTGTTTGTATTGTATTTTCAAATTTAAAATAATTCCCCCCCCACCCTATATATATATATATATATGGTTAAATAAAATTTCAATTAATAAATAATTTTATTTTATTTTTTCAGTGTGGCCGACTGTTAACAAGTTTCGATTGGAATCGAATCATTTTCTGCCTGTAATTAAGAGAAGAACATATCTTTCTTAATCAAGATAAATTATACAAACATTTATCATAATTTTTAAAACTCTACAGTTTATCGTTATAATGTTAAGTTAATTCTCCTCAAGTGGTGTTGCTGAAGTTGGTTTATTAAAGAGAAAAAAAACGCTATATTTTCAGCACTTGTTTTTAATTCGTTAGCAAGGCAATATTTCCAGATATTTCGGAGACCTATCGGCACTCCTTCCTCAGTGGATTTCACCTCAAATTCACCACATTACGGCCCTTATAATTAAAACGCTTGGAAGCGACATGTTGTTTGACCAGCAATTATTAATCATTATGATTAATATAATAAAAATCAAAATGATTAATAATTGCTGGTCAAACAACATGTCGCTTCCAAGCGTTTTAATTATAAGGGCCGTAATGTGGTGAATTTGAGGTGAAATCCACTGAGGAAGGAGTGCCGATAGGTCTCCAAAATATCTGGAAATATTGCCTTGCTAACGAATTAAAAACAATTGCTGAAAATATAGCGTTTTTTTTCTCTTTAATAATGTTAAGTTATTTTATATAAATATACATTCATTTCTTTAAAATATATTCTAGTATTAAATATTTAACTTCAGTAAAAATGTATTATTTTCTTCCATCATATATATATATAATTCATTGTATTTAATACTAGAATATATTTCAAGAAAAATAATAATGAAGGTATATTTATATAAAATAACTTAACATTACAACGATAAACTGTAGAGTTTTAAAAATTATGATAAATGTTTGTATAATGTCTCTTGATTAAGAAAGATATGTTCTTCTCTTAATTACAGGCCCTGAAGATGATTGGATTCCGATCGAAACTTGTTAACAGTCGGCCACACTGAAAAATAAATAAAAAAAGACTACTTTGGGAATCACTGATTTAAATTATATTGTGTTTTTTTTTTTTATAAAATTTGAAACAAATTAGAAAATTGTATTTTTCCCAAGTAGCAGCATTAAATACTTATTAGAGGTGGTCACTTTTTAAAATCTCTTGAAATGATATTTCGATTCCATCTTGTTGAATTAGAATAAGTAACATTTTTGGTGGAAATTGGTGAAATTGTGTTAATACCTAAACTATTTATCATCTGCATCTAACTATCCAA
This sequence comes from Euborellia annulipes, assembly GCA_023213315.1. NCBI lineage: Eukaryota > Metazoa > Arthropoda > Insecta > Dermaptera > Anisolabididae > Euborellia > Euborellia annulipes. The sequence continues at coordinate 23,767 of JAKCPI010026696.1, read as the reverse complement.
GAATCATAACATTCTGGGCTCCCTTCAATACGATATATAACTTGAATACTGGTATACAATATACCGTATATATAGTTATAGCCTATATTTATATGCGTTATATATATATATATAACAATTTTTATAATTTAAATGAAATTGTTTTAGGTTGCTGATCTTTCAATTCAACCTGCAAATAAAGTTTTAGAATCTTGGTCTCGATTATTTCCTGAAGCATCTTCCATTATATTGGCTGCTGGAGGGGATGGAACCGTTGCCTGGGTATTAAGTTCCATTAATGAATTGAATTTTAAGGTTAGTTTTACAAGTATTTATTATCTGAAATTAATTTCATTATCTAATTGAAAAAATATTTATTTTAGATTTCTCCTTCGGTTGCAATTATTCCTTTAGGAACTGGTAATGATCTTTCACGAGCATTGGGTTGGGGTGCTGCTTGGTCAGTTCCTGATTCAGTTGATCAAATGATTAACGATTTAATAAAATCTAAGCCAATTCCTTTAGATCGTTGGCGAGTTAAAATACGTCAAAGAAGATCATTGGGTAGACGACCTCTTGAAAAGTAAAAATTTGTTCATTTTATTTTTTTTTTGTTTAATAATGAATTAATTTATATAAATTCTTACAGATCTCTTTTTATGTATAATTATTTGAGTGTAGGGGTTGATGCATTGGTTGCTCTTGAATTTCATCGTACAAGACAAGCTGCTTGGTGGTATATTTGGCCATCTCGATTCGTTAATAAGGTGAATATTAATTTAAAATTAACCAAACCGAAAATATTATCAAAATCAAGCCTGTCAAAGTAGCGGCCTGTTCTGTCAATTCTATTGTTTATCTTTTTTTCACTCAGGTCTATTCTCTCAGCAAAAATGTTAACAAAACAGCGTTAATTCATTTTAATACTTCCTTCCCTCAAATTGCTATTCTGTAAGCAATAACTTTAAAGTCATTGTGTTAACATTTAGTCAATAGTGTTAAAAATTAGTGTCGTGTCTAGAGGGTGCCTGTAATATTTTAACGCCGTATTTAATGGGTCTTTAATCTAAAAAGTTTTGGCTGCTTTTAAATAAAAGCAACTTGTTAACTTCGCTGTTAAAACCAGGTTTAGATCTCAGATCATACACATATAAGTTAGAGAATAGCATTTTTTAACGCTGATGTTATTACTTTACTTTTTAACACCCATTTGTTGATGTTAAATTTTTACGTCTGTTTTTAGAGAATAGACCTGACTGAGTGTATGCGTATTTTCAAATACTTTTTTAATGTATATTAAATTTTTCAGTTTCTCTACTTAATTTTTGGCACACGAGAAGCTGTTGAGCCAAGTTGTAAAGGACTCGAACGGCGATTAGCCCTTTGGTTAGATGGACGACCCATTGCTTTACCTCAATTGCAAAGTATTGTTATTTTGAATATCTCAAGTTGGGGCGGAGGAGTTCCTCTCTGGCCGGATTCAAATGCCTCACCAAATGATATGAGATTGGAAATTGTTGGTTTGACCTCTTCTTTGCATATTGCCCAACTACAAGTGGGTATTGGAGCTCCAATAAAACTAGGTCAAGCCAAAGTTGTTAAGGTATGTTCACTAATTACCCAATCGTTCCCGGAACTGCAAAATCTTTTTACTGTTTTTCTTTCTTTTTTTTTTGAAAATATCTCCAAAACTAATATTTCCAATAAATGATCTTTATTAGATAAATTTTAGATCTTTCTACTTGTTTTTTTTACTTTCTCTTACATATATATGTAATATATAGAAAGTAGGCCCTATTGAGATCATGTCAAAAATTCCATGTCGAGATTTTGATGGATATACACGCACGCAAATTGGTCTGTCTGTGTGTGTGTAAAGCGCCCCCTACACGATCAACTTGGACGACAACCTTGTAGCCCACCAGGGGCGTATATAGAAATTTTTTCGGGAGGGGCCCGAACTCAAAAATTTTTTTGCGGAAAATTTTTTTTAAGAAACTAAATTTTTTTTCACGCGAAATTTTTTGCGGAACATTTTTCTTTTGCGGAATCAAAGTTTTCCATCCTGCGGAAAAATTTGTTGCGCTGATGTCTGTATATCCCTATATATGTATATGTGTTTGGGAAATTTCGGGGGGCCCGGCCCCCTCGGCTCCCCTTATATACGCCCCTGTAGCCCACATGCCATGTTGAAGTCAATGTTGAATGTCTGTGGGCTGGTTGGCGGTTGAAATTTCATGTTGACTAAAAATCAAAACGTTTTGAAAAATTGTGGGCGGATCCCTAATGTTATCAACTGTTTAGGACCGTCTATTGCTAGGTTGACAACTTGTTTTTAAACATTAGTTGAAAGTCAACGTTCTAGAGTAAACATCTACTGCTACTCTTACTGTCTCTGTTTTAAATATAAAAATGTCCCTTATTCCAAAAAACAATAATTTGGTTGAATTTTTCGAGTGTTATAAAAGTAACGCTTGATTCGAGTTTAGAAAAAAAGTGATGTTGCTGATCAAGTTGACAATCTTGTTGAATGTCTGTGAGAAAACAGGGTCAACTTGGTTATTAACCACAAAGGGTGCTTAATGATTTTAAGAGAAATTGAGCTACTGGATTGAAATTTTATATTTAAGTTATATACCCTTCCGGACACTCAAAATAAGTTTTTGAACAAAATCGACCAAAAAGTCTTTACTGAAGTACTATTTCAGATTTTTCAAATTCATTTTCCGGCCCATCCTTCCATAGAGCCAATGTTAAATCCCTATGGGGATTTGCATGTAAATTTCGAATCAAAAGGGGACCTCCTTGGATCGTTTTACACATTTAATAAAAATTTTTTCCAATTATAATTGGAAGATTTTCACAGGATCAGATGTATAAGGAAAGGACCGGTGAATATTCGGCTCTTATTCTCCGGTTCTTTAATTTTTTCCAATTCTTATGAAATTTTGTTTTTATTTAGGATTGTCTATTTTGTATAAAATATCCAAATATGAGATTAAAATTTTGAAAAATAGTTTATTTCAAGCAACATTTATAATACAACGGCAGTGGTCAAGTTTGGAACTAACGTGCTATGGGAAACTAAATAAATGTATCTCGACACAAAAAATCTGGTGCGACCAGTCACGCCAGATTTTTAAAAATAGTCTTTTCGACCATATAGACTTTAATATGATTCATGGGTGATTTAAGCACATTTATTTTTACCATTTGGTATCTAATTCTAAATATTTGATTCTTCTCATATTATAGGTATTCTAAAATATTTAACATTTAATTCTTCCTTGAGAGTGATATTTGACTTCATCTTCAAATATTTTTTCATTTTAGTTGCGTATATTAGAACCATCTGCTATACAAATTGATGGCGAACCTTGGATACAAACTTCTGCTGATCTGGAGATTTCTTTTGAGAATCAAGCTTCGATGCTCCAAAGACCTCAACCATTTACACAATAATTTTTTTTCCAACTTTTTATGCATTTTAACCAAAGTTATATATGAAATGTTAATGTTAATGCTCTTAAAGAGCAATTTGTTAATCTCAATGTCTATTATCTATATGTATGAGTATTAATATAATCACTATATTTAAACAAGTTCCAATTCTTCGCTCTTTAAATCCAGTATTATAGAGCATATAATTGTTATATTTGCCTTTTTTTTAGAGATGTAAGATTTATTTTTATACGTATTATTTTACAATGTTTTTAAAGGAATAAACAAATTCATGAGCTTTGTTGCTATACTGCTAAAAGGCGAATTACTTAAATAAATACATTTCAAGAAAATGGTAATTAATTTAACTAAAAAATTTCATGATTTATATTTTTCTTATTTTAATATCATCTTCAATACATTACAGAGATTTATCAGAAGCTTAAAAATTTAAAATACAAGATCCATACGTTTTCGTTTTTTATTTATTATAATAATTTTTATTTTTATTTTAGAAATTTTACCAGATTAAATTGAGTTGTTGAAATTTGCCTTTATATATATATATATATATATATCCGATAGAAGCCAGTTTAGTTTTTTATTTTTCAATTCTAAAAAAATGATTGATTCTGGAGTAATTCCTGTCTCTGAAAACAATAGATTCCAACAAATAAAAGGTAACTTTTAAAATTATTTTTTATCATCTTTAAAGATATCAAGAAAGGGTTGCAGGAACAGAGACTGGCAGCCAAATTTTTTTCTTTAAATATTTTATTGGGCCGACCTTTCGGTCTCGATAGAGGCCATCTTCAGGACCCAATAAGTGTCAAGGAAATATATATAATTTGCAATAGGCTGCTATATGTACTGATGCTCATCAGGTGAGAGATCTTTTATTGATTCCTCTATCGAGACCGAAACATCGGCCAATAAAATATTTAAAGAAAAAAATTTGTGTGCCAGTCTCTGCTCCTGCAACCCCTCCTTGATATATCTCAACAGCCACAACTACAATACTCTTTAAAGATACTTTCCGAATTTTTAGGAAACATAACCAATGAAGGCATGATAGATTATTTCTGAATTTAGAAAATCATTTCAAGGCTAAAAATAAAAAAGGATGAACAAAAATTCTTCCCAAGGAAAAACCAATCTTGTATTGGGAAATTACATCTAAGCCGTTAAGCAGGAATCTTGTGGACTCTCAGGGATTCAAGCCTGAGATCTTCCATAATAATCAACTTTTGAAATGGCTAAATTTAGCCTTTGAAAAAATATATTGTGGTCAGTAACTCTCTTCACCAATGAGTCGTATCTTGTCAAAAATTTATTTAATTTTTTTTAAGGGATGTTTCCGAGTCTTAGAAGGCACTTATCGGGGTGTTCTTAGCTAAAATGATTAATAATCCCCATTAGAATCAGTCCCAGTTTTGCTCAGGGGCCCACATTTTGTGGGTACGTGGATGGCGACCACGAGCTACCCGAGCTAGGACTGGCAGTCCTGTTCTTTACATGTCTGTCCCTTCTATATTTTCAACAGGCATCAGACCGTGCGACGGGCCAGCCTGTCTTTTTCTTCTGGTTGTAAAAAACCCATTCCGCTATCCCTTTCCGCCGACCTCGCACCACGGAATTAGGCGAAAAAATAAGAATAATCAGTCCCAGTTATTTCAAAGGTGAGCTCAGTAGTCTTGCTGAAAATACTTATTAGCATATACGGTACCGTGAACAGTATAATTTTTTTTAAATTCGAAATCTCAGACGGAAAAATTTGTTACTTTTCAAATTATCTAAATAAATATACGTCGATATAAAATTTCCAGTCGTATCCTTAGTAGAGGGGTTAAAAACCTCCCCCCTCTCACTAAATATAATTAAATAAAAATTTAATAGAAAAGTGTGTTGTAATTTTAATTTTTTTTTTTTAGATATTATAAATATTTTTTAATATGCTCAAGGCCCGAGAACTATTTATTAACTTGATGAATAGAAAAATATTAATTTAAAGGTGCGCGCTTTTAATTATAATTCTGTCAACCCTTATTATAGAGGGCTAAAGGAAATTTTTTAATTTTATTACCTTATCATATCATTTTGCATATTTATTTTTAAAAATATTATCTTATAATAAATTTTTGTTTCAGCAAAAAAAAAAATAAGATGCTCATTCAGCGCCGTTTCGTCCATTTGAAAAAGCAAGAAAGCAGAAACAAGATGGCTACCTGTACGAATCTCTCCACAAACGCCGGGTCGTTATTACATTATCAATCAATATATTTCTATATATGTTGAAAAATAAATGGATAACAGATCTTATCGCAAGATATAATTATCATTCCACTTAGTTGTAAGTGTATAAAAAAAAAAAATACCAAAATGGATTCTTTCTATTTTTTGTTAGTGTGCCCGTGAATTTTGATCATCACTCGTAGTTTAATTGAAAAATTAAGGCCTATTATGTCTATTTGACATTAAATTAATAATCATGTCAAATACTTGTAATCTTCCCGTTCAGTTTATAGCCCAGGTAAGATGAAATTCATGAATTAATAATTTAAATGTCATCTTAAAAGGTTATATTTTTGTTTATTATGACAGGATGGCTGTAGGCCTGGGGCTCTTTATCGTCCTGAACCTGGCACCGAAGCAAATACCATCTTCCAAGAACCTGCTCCAGCCTCCCAGGAGCCTGATTGTAGTTCATTTGATATAGTTAAAGCAACACAGGTAATTATATCATTTTAAAAGTATAAAACGTTCAAACTTAATCGAATGAAAGGTTGTCATATTCAATACTTCTTGTGATTTTATACAAGCTAGAACATATAATTGATATTGTTTTTTGTGTGATTTAGCTTTGATTCGATTAAGTGCAATTTATTTCGATTTGAATTTTTTTTTTTTTTTTAAACATTCACACTTTTTTTCTCATTCACACTCACATTCACACAGTCTTTTCGGCAACTTAGGCCATTTAAGACTTTAAACGATACCCGTTATTGATTAATGCACATATTGGGGGTCCAGGCATTCTTATTTAAGCCATTTGGTATCCCGATTTGAATTTAAAAATAAACAGAATTAGCAAGAATATCTTGCTTTCTTTTCTTTTATATATATATATATATATATATATATATATATATAATATATAAATATTTTTTTTTTTTTGCTTTTTTAATGAATAATCAGCTTAATTCCCATCTTAACATAGCTCAAAGGATATGTATCACATATTTAAAATTATTTTTTTTTTTCTTATTATTTTTTGAAGGTAATTTTTTGCCAGTTAATTTTTTTCCCAAGAATAATATATATAACAAACCACATGCATATTTTTGTTTGATTTAATAATCATTTATTATGTACTCATTAGGACATTTAAATAAAAAGGAGGATGTTGTTTGCTTGTGTATTGAAGATTCAAATTTAATTTGGTTTCTGATTTCTCATATAAAACACAAAAACGTCATTTATGCTTGCTTGGTTTTTAGTCTTCTTTTAACTATTCAGTTCGATATTAAACATAATATTTCTATAATTTTATTACGTACAGGAGCCTTAAAACTAAACATAAATAACAATGTTGTATTTGACATCAATATCTTTTTCAAGGACATTATATATATATTATATATAAATAATATAAAATAATATTGCAAATTAATAGAAACTAAATCTATATTAAGATTCCTTTTTTTTTATTAATATAATGGATATAATTCTTTAAAATTTTCACTCCTTTACTATATATATATATATATATACATAAGGTTCGCCTCCAAAATTCGGTTAAAATGAATATTTGTTGTTATCCCTTCAATAACACTTCCCACAAAATAGTCCAAAGGACTCTAACTCTTTACTGATCGCAGGCCTGAAGTCCTTTGACATCCAGACCTCCATGCGTTTTCTTATGTGATTATTTAATTGTTTTATAAAAGAATATAAATCTTTATTGGAATTCTCATTTGAACCAAAAAAATTTCTATTTAAAATTTTTAATTAAAAAAAACAAAAAAAAAAACAGTCGTATCTGTCCCGGCTCGACTCGGTTCGCGAGTGTCCACAAACATGCCGATTTGCCTCGTTTGAAGGCGAGCCGAGCCGGGCTTGCGTTCTAAAGTATGGCGTTTATGGGCCGCTTTAGATTTTAAAGTAGACAAGAATTCTCTCAATTTGATGTAGGTAGGAATGGTTTCTTGTCTATTTGAGACGATGGTCTTGATAGAAACATTAAAATTCCAAATGTTGAAATTTGAAAGATTTTGATAAGTCTTAAACAACTAAAATTAAAATAAATCTTTCAAATTTCAACATTTGGAGTTTTAATGTAAACCCCTCAAATAGACAACTTCTACATCAAATTAAATTATTGTCGCTTGGATCGGGGAGCGATCTCCTATCTTCTAGTATATCTTTTAACTTTTCTGAAGCAAAAATTTAGCCGTAACATCATACACAAGTGATCTTAGGCTGCTAAAAAACTGAATAATCTCAGTCTGTGAATGCCAAGCACGAAGGCCTTCTATTTATTTAATACTGCCCGCTTTTCGGATATATTCTGCATTCGATCTTACTTGCGCAGTCATGCTGAGGTGATATTCGTTTACTCACTTGATGAGATGACAACAGCAGCCCAATTCAAAATTTAAATAAAACTCAAATTTGCCCGGATTTTGGTTGCGAACTATATATATATATATATTGCCTGCTGAGAATCATAGTGGCGTAAGTCCGAAAATTCAATTTTTGTGTAAGCCCACCAAACGTTCATTTGTTCCCCGGCCATTTAAATACTATATACCGGTATGTTTATAAAAAAACTTTTCTCAAATTATTGAATTTCGGACTTTCGCCACTATGATTCTCAGAAGGCGATTTATAGATATAGATTAGTGTTATGACTTAATGTAAAATAATTGTAAATATCTTCCTTTAAGATTATGCTTATATTAAATCATTTTTTTAGTATGGTTCAATTTCAAGAGTACGACATTTAGTCGAAGATGAAGGATATGATGTCAACATACCTGATGCCGAAACAGTTACCTTATTACATTGGGCCTCAATAAACAATCGTCGTGAAATCATTCGATATTTGGTTGCTCAAGGAGCAATAGTGGATGCCGTTGGAGGTGAACTTCTTTCTACCCCTTTACATTGGGCTACTAGGTAATATATACTATGTATATTTTTTTCATTTGTGTGTGTTTTTTTTAAATTTCTATCTGAATTATTTTAATACTTATTTTCAGACAAGGTCATTTATCGAGTGTAACATTATTAATGCAATATGGAGCAGATCCAAGTCTTCGTGACGGTGAAGGCTGTTCATGTCTTCATCTGGCAGCACAATTTGGTCATACTGCAGTTGTTGCTTATCTTATAGCAAAAGGACTTAGCCCAAACCTTCAAGATAGAAATGGAATGACTCCACTCATGTGGAGTGCTTATAAAGTCTCAAGGTTTTAACATTTGATTTTTTTAATTATATTAATTTTATAATCTATTAATTTTGCAATATTTTTATTTTTAGTTTGGATCCAACTAGATTATTATTAACATTTGGTGCATGTACCACAACACAGGATAAATTACATGGAAATACAGCTTTACATTGGGCGATTTTAGCCCATAATGGATACGCTGTAACAACCCTTGTAATGCATGGAGTTAATCTTGATATTCCTAATGCAGAGGTAATTATATAAACTTTTTAAATATGCAAATATTTATTATTTTTAAGTTTTACCTAGCCAAAATGGCCTAGACCCAAAAAAAATTATCTTTAATAATTTATGTACTTTTAATTTTTCCAAATAACTTCTAATAGGATTAGAGAAGAAAACAAGGAAGGGCATTGATTTATTAGACGATGAAGATAGAATAGAGACATTTTTCCAAAAATTTTTTATTTACTCTTTGTTTACGTTTCGAGAACATCAATCTTGTTCAGGATTTAGGAAAAAATTTAATTTCTGTGCCTCCTTCAGCTGTTAGGATTAAAAAGGGTTTATTTTACAATATCTTTACTGAAACGTAGACAAAGTTAAAATAAAATAATTTTTGTCGTGAAAATGAACTTAATTTTCTTCAAAGAATTAAAAAATTTTTAATGAAATAATAATCCCAGGGACAGTCAAAATAAGTATGATTATCCAGGGAAGGGCAGCTGCCTCCCTTCCAAACGCAAAATAAAAACAAAAAATATAAAGAAATTATAGGCCTATACATAATATTTAAGATATTATATATAATCATCACATTCAGATCCGAAAAGAAATATCATACAATTTAATATTTATTAATTTAAATAACCGACAAAAGTTAAGAGTGTGCCTCCGGTAGTTGAACCACGGATCCACCGTTTTGCACACAGTGTGCCCTAACCACTTGACCACCTCACGGCATTTGGTTATTTAAATTAGCTGAGATATATATATAATTATATTTATTTATTTATTAAAATTTCTTATTTATTAATTCCCTAAATAAGAGATATTCTCATTACGACCATCTAGATTCCGCCTGGTTGAGGGATAAATTTGTGGCTTCGTATTTGAGTCCGATTCTCCCGAAAACTAATTTAGTGACCTCAGCTAATTTAAATAACCGAATGCCGTACTGTGGTCTAATGGTTAGGGCACACTGAGTTCAAATCGATGGATCTGTGGTTCAACTCCCTAACTTTTGTCGGTTATTTGAATTAATAAATAGAAAATAAAAATAAAAAACTGAAAAATTCTCTGTGAGAAGATAAAAACTACCAGTGACGCCATCCTCTATCTCCAGTTACATTGTGACATTTAATAAAATAATAAAATGGATATTACAAAAGTAGTCCCCCTCTCAATTTTGTACTGATGATTATAATATCCCCTTTTCAATAGAACATAATTAATAAATTTATATCATCAACTGCTTAATAAACCGGTATTTTTACTTATTTTTCAGGGTGATACAGCTTATAATTTACTTACTTCAACAAAGAATATTGGATGGATCAATAAAAAGGTTGAAGAACGTTTACAAGAAATCGAAATTAGTCAAAGAAAAAACATATTTTATAGACTTACTAGAGATAAGGTAATAAATTATTATTTACATAGCCTATATAAACTAAAGCAAATAATTAAAAAAACAATCACTTTTTAGCGTCTTCGTTATTGGTGTATGCTTACAACTCCATTCCTTGGCTTTTATGCAATTGGACTTGTTGCACAATCATCTCTCAATTATTTAATCAAATTCGCAATATTAGTATTAAGTTATATAGTTATCCATTTTTCGTCACCACTTCTTTTTGATGAACGACTGATGAGTTTATTACCAATCGCAATCTATCTTGCCACCAAAGTAAGTACATTCAATGAAATATCAATATATTTTATTATTTAATAATTTACAATTATTTTATGTGAACTTCTCGAGATTACTTGTCTGTGTTTTTAGCAGATGGAAGACTGATTAATTGAAGAGACCTATAATGTTGGTTATTTGTCTTTTATTACTGGAAAACATCATTTGGTTGACCAATTTGAGAATTGTATCTGATTTTGGTTCTGATAAACCCTTTTCAAGGCCTAGAATTATAAAATTTTTTGTTATTCGTAATCACAACATTCTTACATCTTAAAAAGAAGAAATCAAGAGGCCTCATTACACACTAGGCCGAAACCGTAACTTCGGTCGGTTCCTAATACACACTTAATTTTACACAAAGAAAACATATATATATATAAATTTCCGTTTCGCGGCTTACCTACGCGATATATATAATATCTTAAATATTATATATATATATATATTTTTACCTACTTGTTTCCAATTTAATATACCAGTTCGAATATAATACATATCATATAATTCCAGACCTTGAAGCTTCACCAGAACCTAAACAAGATAAAATGTACAAATTAAAGGAAGTTCACAGAAAATAATTGAATTAACCATGTCTTGTTTTCTGTTTTTTAATCATATAAAAAATTGTTCTATTTATTGATTAATAAATTTTTTTAGGCAAAGGTTATTCAAAATAATAAATAGAACAATTTTGCATTTTATTGGTATTAAAACTTGGTTTATTTGGATTCATTTGGACTTCATCTCTTCTGATTAGTCGATTGATACCAAACATTACTTTAGCGCAATCCTATATAATTAGAGTTGCATTTGATTCTTGATTAAAAGGATGTAAATGATATAAAATTTAGATGAATTCCACAAAATTATTTCTGGCATCATTTCTTGTTGACAAAAAAAAAGTCTCTTCAATTAATATATACATTTTTTCCCATTAAAACCTGCCCCTATTAGCTTGAATTCGTAGGCTTAACATTTTCGACTTGAAATTACAATAATTTGTATTCTTTTTTTTAGTTTTGGATGTATGTCACTTGGATAGTATGGTTAGCTCCAATAGTGGATTCCTGGATGACCGTTGTTTTTCTTGGATCCTCTTTATTACTCTGGTATAATTTTATTCGAGCCTGGCGCGGTGATCCGGGTGTACTTAATAACACACAAGAAGAAAAATATAGAGTAAGTTTAATTTAATAAAAGTATATTCTCACTTAAATATAAGAAAGCAAGTTAGGGTGATTTTCCAGAATAAATCTCGTTATTTTTAAAATTTATTTTTCTTAGAATCTTTCTATGATTAATTTCTGTTAATTACATTCAAATGCTTTAATTTCCAGACTATTATCGAATTAGCAGAGCGTGGTGGTTTTGAATCGCAAGGGTTTTGTTCAACGTGTCTCGTCCGAAGACCAATACGATCTAAACATTGTAGCGTATGCGATCGATGTGTGGCAAAATTTGATCATCATTGTCCTTGGGTTGGCAACTGTATCGGTAAGATCTCATCCCACTTACTTTTTATTACATTAGGCCTACTTAATATAAATTTCGACTGACTATGGGTGCGTTCAAATTAGAAGCGCTCACGCTTATCAGCGCTATTTTAAGTCGTTCGATTTTTTTTTTTTTTTAATACACTTTTTTCACATTCACACACCATACACACAGTTTTCTCGGCAACTCAGGTCATATAAGACATTAACGATACTCATTAATTTATTACGATATAATGTTGTTAAGTAAGAAAAAAGTGATTTTCGCGACATGGTCTGTCTGTGTGTTTGTGTTCAATTTTAAGCATGAAGGAATTGAGCTATAAGGCTGAAATATTTAAGTTAGACACCACTCTGGAGCGTGAAAATAAACTTTTAAACAAAATCGGCAAGATTACTGGTATTTTACTGATGAACAGTACTTTTTCAGTTTTTTTCGATTTTCTCAAAATTCGCTCTAACGATTTTGATTAAAATTCAAAAAGCAATTATTTTTTAAATGCTCTTTCAAAAGTATATTCTCATTTTGCTCTTAAAATTGTTTGAAGACTACTTTACTCTTGCACTATAGATAGAAGAAATGGTTTACCCCCAGGCAGTCCGATGATTTTATTTAAGCCATTTGGATACAAAATGCTTAAATAAAAATGCCTGGACCCCAAAAATATATAATTATTAAATATTGAGTATCGTTTCCCCAAGTCTTATATGGCTTGAGTTGCCGAGAAGACTGTTTGAATGTGTGTCTGAGTGTGAGTCTGAATGAGAAAATGTTTGAAAAAAAAAAATATATATGTACCAGTATATATATCGGTGGTAACTAAACATATGTCACAAAAAATCTGGTATGAAAAGCACAGTACAAAACTGTCTCTTACCAAAGGTAAGAGAAAGTTGTGTGCTATACGACCAGTCACACCAGATTTTTTGAATTTGTTGCTTTCAATTTAGAATAAAAAAACCTTTAGCGATTTTAACATTGCTGAAAATTTAATTTCTCTGAATGAACCATATTGGCCTACTCTTTACTATTTTTAATTTTAACAAGAGTGTGTATTATAATTGGACTTTGTTACGCATTAGTGTGTCAAGCGCCAAAAAAAAATTAAAAATTGAGTTAAGCACGGAATATTGTTTCAAATGCTATAATTAATGGTATTTTTTTAGAAAGAAATATGTCATAAAAAAATTTATATTTTATGTTTCTTGCACAATTGACAACAATATGATATATAATCTAATCAAAACAATGTAAATCAGAAAAACTTTAATGTTAATTATCTCAAATCTCGGTACCTGGCTCTTGATACACTAATGCGTAACAGGGTCCAATTATGTCTGTAATTTAATTCTGATCAAAATTAAAAAAATATTTCCTGGCTGAATATCTTGAGATGATTATTTTGAATGATTGGATTTGCATATGACTACCACTTATTCGAAACTAATCCCTATTATTCATATTAAAATTATATTCGTTATTTTCAGGGGCGAAAAATCATCGTTATTTTATCGGCTACCTTGTAATGTTGTTAACTATGTGCGTCTTCCTTGTCTATGGCTGTACATTCTTTTGGCAAACTCGATGTCATTTGGCTTGGGATCAAGGTTTTTGGTCAGGTAATTTTAATCATTTTTTTTTCCTTTAAAAATTCATTAATTTTCTCTTAAATTTGTTAGAGACAATAGAAATGAATAATCAACTTAAAAAGGAAGTTAATAATTAAAAAAAAAAAAAAAGCTAAATTTATATTTATAGAATAACATTTCATGAAAAAATAAAGGATTGAAGAGGAAAGCAGTCAGCCAGGCAGGGAGCATCTATTAAATTAAACTACTTTTACGCAAAACGTTTCGGCCGATTTAATCATGTCATCTTCAGTTGCATTCGAGTTTTTAGTAAATAGAGTTGTCAACAGTCTGTTCATGAGCTTATTAATTTTACAATAACCTATGTGTATTTCGAAATTCTCTTCGTAAAGACTCATCATATGTGATTATTTACATTGTTATTTATACACATAGGTTATTGTAAAATTAATAAGCTCATAAACAGACTGTTGACAACTCTATTTACTAAAAACTCGAATGCAACTGAAGATGACATGATTAAATCGGCCGAAACGTTTTGCGTAAAAGGAGTTTAATTTAATAGATGCTCCCTGCCTGGCTGACTGCTTTCCTCTTCAATTCTTTATTCAATTCTACACAGCCACTTTATACATTAAATATATTTCATGAAAAGACATGAATAAAGTAAAATATACAAAATTCCATAATATAAGAAAATCTAAATAACAATTTGAAAACGACGGTCGAAAAATTCTATCCTAAGAGGGCTACTTATTTTATATTAAAGAAAAAAAATCACCTTTTGATCTCTTCTCATACACAAATTTTTAGTTGAGTTGCATTTATTTTGGAAGCCCCATTTGAGAAACATGTGCATTAAATCAAGATTTACGTTTAACTTTAGTTTCTCTTTTAGCACTTGGGGGTGCTGGAACGTGTGACGCCTGGGTAGCATGGGTTGCTTTTAATGCAGTAATCCATTCAGCATGGGTTGTAACTTTGTTCCTCTGTCAAATGTATCAAGTGAGTAAAATTTATAATTAAATAAGTTGATGATTCTAATTATTGACTCATAACGAACTTATTTTAAATAGATAATGATCCTCGGAATGACAACAAATGAACGAATGAATGCGGCACGATATAAACATTTTCATCATACAACAGCAGGACCTCCTCGTTCTCCTTTCCATAGAGGCGTTTGTCAGAATCTTATTGACTTGTTGGGATGGCGATGTTGTGGCCTTCTTCGACCGGATCCTACAGATTGGTTAACGCAATTTGAGGTTTTTATTATATTTTATTTAAATTAGTAGTTAAACACGATTTTAATTAAGTGGGAATAATCATAATAAAAAACTTGATCCCTAAGTAAAAAACAATTTCTATAATTATTTCATTTTTTAATTGTTTATTGATTGATACTCTTTAATGATTCAAATAGAAAGCAGGAGGTTTAAAAAAAAATTTAATTTCTAACACTTTTCACTTTCCGCAACACAAATACAATTTAAATTTCGAATGCACACTAACTCTTCTTCATCAGAGGTTTCTCTTATGATGAATACCTTTGTAAAATATAAAATTCTTCTCTTGAAACAGTCCCAGTTAATCAATTTTGCAAGGATATGGACTAGTAAGTAACTTCCATGTTACTTGAGAAAAATTTCTCCTCAGATGTTGTAGTGTGTTTTTTCTTTTCGATATCCTACAATATCTGAGGAGAAATTTTTCCCAAGTACCTTCCATATCCTTGCAAATTATAAAATTCTTGCCTATGACTTTCTTTTGAATGCATCTCTCTTGAATCATTAGTGTCAGAAGTGACACGTTGTGGTTAGTCTGAGAGGTAAATTTTATGGGATTAATATTGAGGTGGGATACCGTTTTCTCTCTGAAATATTTCGGTCATCTTGGAGTTTTTCCCATAAATTACTGAAAAAAAAAAGAATACACCCATACCTCGCTTTACGGCCTAGATACGTTCCACGAAACCTGGCCGCAAAGCGAAAAACCGTTTAAGGAATCAATTATTCTACTACAAGTCCATACAAATTCAATGGGATCGTTTTTTAGTTTTTTCCAATTTTATCAAAAAAGAAGACCACCGAGCTGCCGTAATAGCGAAACATTTTAGGCCGTAAATCGAAAACGTGCCTTAATTGAAGAGGGCCGTTATAGCGAAATGCTGTATAAAGAGCTAGGTATGGGTGTAATTTATTGAGAATGGGAAAAACCTTTGGAAATTTATAGGAGAGTTCTATGATTGTGATGATTCGTGCAAAATTTTCGCAATCGGATAACGCAGGCAACGGTCATGAACGGAAAGGAAAAGCAGAAACCTGAAAAATCGCTTTATTCGAGTAAGACTGGTCTTGTACTGGATCGACGAAATCTTGTCATTAATTTAAAATTTTTATAAAATTATATTCAATTTAGAAGAAAAAGATTTTTAAATGATTTCAAATGAAAAGGCTCCCTTACACGGGTCAATAATTACATTACTTTAAGAATCACATGTAATTCTGATAAAGTAATGTCATTAGTATTGACCCGTGTAAGGGACCCTAAAAAGACCTATGTTTACGGAAAGAGCCAGGAATTTAGTCCAAACCAAATATAAATTTTTTTTTTAAATTGAAAAGAAGCCTGAATTATTGAAGTATGGATAATCGAGTTTCTTTTGTAATAAAACAACTCAAAAATGTTGAATGGAAGAAAATGCAACCAAATATTGTAGTCGATATATTGAAAATATTAATATAATGGATTATTTTGTCAATTCAACAATTCCAAAACAAAATATTGTATTCTATGGCTCAAATTATTCTGCCATCGAATGGTATTATATACTACATTTGATATATATATATATATATATATATATATAAAGGACCTATACGTCGACTTTACAATAGTGACTGATAAATTTAAATAAAAGGAAAATAGTTTCAGCCAAAATAAAATCTTTGTATTAGTTTTGAATTCAGAAACGATTCAAGACAAATGAATATCTCTTCATTAATAAAAATACCCATAAATAGACATCTAATTTTCATAGAGTCAAACGTTTCAAGCCAGAAAGTGAAGAATATATTAACTCGAATCAAACAAAAAGTTTTAATGATATAATAATAAATTTATCTCGAAGCGAAAGTTTCTGAGTTTATAAAGCATATAAGAAAAAGTTATTTTATTTTGGATCTTATCTAACCATCTTCATTAATTTTTTTTTAATATTATTTTCATTATCATCAAGATTACTAATCACCAACACCCGGTACTTATTATGCTATTTAAGATATTCTGACCATAGCCTGGAACCTGTCTAATGCTGTGAATTGTTTTTAATTCAGGTGGCAACTCCCTTCGAGCATGAACCTCTTTTGGCTCCAAAAGACAACTATCAATATGTATAGCATCTACTTTGCGGCGGTTGCCCCGGGTCCGCCGAGCCTGTCTGAATGTTATCGAGGCCTAGCAATAATAATAGCACCAACAATACTTAACTTTCATCACAAACTCCTAGTCTAAATATATAAGAAATATAAAGGGTCAATTTGCTATTTTATTAATAAAAAAGAAGAAATAATTTTGTAATTATAAATTCTGCTTATTTGCACATATTTTAGATAAAACGAATGCTTTAATTTGATTTTAAAAATCACTTTGGTTTGTACTGACCCTTCAAAACAACAAACCCGGGACCTACCACAAGCTCTTTTTGAATTTTTTCTTTGCAGCTAGAAAAAAAAAAATTAAAATGGGAAAAATTTTATTATAGACGAGCGCTTTAATTTTTTTTTCCCATTTATTATAATTTGATTAATGAAAAATCAATATCAAAGCCTTATTATATATAAAAGTATATATATAAATAAATATCAATTCGTGTAGAATTTTTTTCACAAGATATCTAAAAGCATAATAATAATAATAAATAAATAATGAGAAGAATAATGGAATATCATATCTTTTCTATTAAAATTGAAACCATTTAATCAAACAGCGTCAAATTCAAAATATCTTATCTATTAAACCTCGAGGTGATAAATAAGAATAATATATTGATATTAATTTTATTAAATTTTTATTACCCTTTATACAGTAGTCAAATAAGACATGATATTTTGTGCTGTATATGTTTTTATATTATTGACATTTAAATATTATTTGAAGCCATATTTCAAAAAAATAACTTTAGAGAAAAACATTCAACATTTTTAAGATAAAGATACTTGCAAGATGAAACTACCTATATCATTGGATCCCTGAAAACGCAAGTCGTGGTTCGAGTCCAGGAGGTGCAAATGTGCCCAACCAAAGAGAGACATCATGCAAATTTCTCTATCTTACATTATACATATATTGACTGTTTGAAAAACCACTAACTATTTCAAACAAAGATCTAGTCAGTATTCAACATTTTCATTCGATTTCTATATATATATTGTTATATATTTACTATTTTTATTATTATATTCCGTATTTTAAATTAAAAAAAAAAAAATTATTGATTTTTTTACACTTTGTATCTTTAAATATAAATCTACTTTTGAAATACAAAATATTTATATCAATAAAAATATAAAATTTTCACATATAATAAATAGCCTCTAAATTATAACACAATGGAGTTATCACTTAATAATTTATTTATATTTAAATGATATGAATGCATTAGAATGCGAAATTATGAATGTGAATATTTATTCTTTATTCTCTATAATAAATGCTAATATTTGTACTTTTTTCTATTATTATGTATTCATATTCTTAATTATTTTAATTTGATAATTATTCCTTTCTTAATTTTTTTTTCTCTTTAGATCGAAACAGTTTATCGATGGCTATATTTTCAACAATTACCGGGAAATGATATTACAAATCTGGTTCCAGAGTGAAATATTACATTTAAATGGATCTTCTTGTTTTAATTGAAATGAATCATTCAAGATGTATAAATAATTCGGATTTTCTTTTTTATATGATTTCAAAGAAATTTTATTTTCTTCTTTATCAATAGTGGGTGATCTGAAAATCAAAAAACCAAACTATATATATCAAATTCAAACATTTTATACATTATTTTACAAAAAAAAAAACTTTCTCTACGAAAGAAAAATAATGAAAAAAAAAATGGATCAACTTGAAAAAATTAAAATGAAATTTTTTTTTTTTTTTGTAAAATTATGAAGTACAGAAACTAAAGGTCTGTTTAAATTTAATTATTTTAATTAAATTATTACCCGTATTTTGAGAAATTGCTTATTAATTCTATCAATTTTTTCTTTAGATTTTCTTCTGTATTGTTTAATTTTTTTGAAAAAATTTCTTTCAACGGGAACAAAAAACGATGTTCATCTCCATGGAAGGCGCCTAAGATATTTGTGAAATCATAGCCGGATGATCTATATAAATATCTTCCAAAAGAATTTATTCTGTTATCTAAATCAAAAAGATAGAAATAGACAGGAGTTGGAGATTTAGTTGCATGTAATTGGACCGAATTAAGAACTCCTATATTGAAGGATTGAAAGGAGAGTAACTAAAAAGAAAAGAAAAATAATTATAATAAACTTGCTCAGGTATGAAATATAGTATTTGGCCAATGGAAGCAAAGCTCCAACCGCACATGTTTCTTGAAGTGAAAAGTAAATTGTGTTTTGGGTTGTTTTCAAGGAAAAAGTATTATTTTCTCCCATACGAAAGTGGCACAAAATTAAAAAAAATATAAATGGCAGAACAATTTCAAGATTTTTAAAATCCAATATCATCTGTTGTCACCTCTCTTGATTCTCCTTTACAACACGAATACCCATCTTGTCCTCTGTAAAGGGATCCATTTTCAACAATAACTTGACTACACAACTTCCTTCCTCTCCTATCTTGAACGGCTGGAGCTTTATTATTCCACCAACAAAGAAAAATGCGTGTTCGAGATAATCGAATTGCACTTCTACATTATTTGAGTATTTTTAAAATTAAAAAAATATACCTCAAATAGAGATTGTGATATGCCTGGTTTAATTTGATCATCTTTAAAGAAGTTATTTTTTATTTCGACGGAAATTTCCTTTAACTTTTCCCCACTTTGGCAACGAACTCGCACATCTTTAGGAATTAAAAATTCAGGATGATCCATTAAAATCTTGGATAAATTCGGTTTCATTTCTATTTCTAAAATAATTTAGAAATTTTATTTATTAAATACGATGTGTAAAATAATTTTATTCTTTACCGTCGATTAAGCTGCCTCCTTCTAGTGAGGTCAATCCAAAAAGAATAGGAACTTGGCATGTACGGATAAGATTCTCTGGCGAAGAAGGGAATAATGCTTTATCAGGAGGATACCCAGATTTCCAATTAGGAACAAAAACAAGATCAAATATTTCTTCTGATTCCTGAAACCATGAAAAATATTTTTAAGTTGACTACACCTGGATAATGAATGCCTATTTCAGGAAAATGAAAAATTTTGTTTAACTCTCGTTTTTCGCCTCAGGCACTTCCCAAGAGATTGCATTGCGCCTGTGGGCGAAGAGCCTAAGACCTTGCGTTCAACGTTTGGAAGAGCCTAAGACCTTGCGTTCAACGTTTAAATTTGCGTTCTATTAAGGTGCGCGTCTCGGAAAACCGTTAAACCACGATTGACTCGATGCGGCACCAGACGGCGTTAGTGTTCCCCCATTAGAATACACGCAACTTGATCCATTTCATTCTAGACTTTCCAGCTAATTAATTAAAGGCAAAAAATTAATTATTCTTTAACACAATGATTACTAATTTAATTATCAACAACTTATAGAGCTCCTTTTTTAAATATCTTTTATTTAATGCGATTAATCTAAAAAAAAATTTTTTTTTTTGAAAATCAAAAAAAGGGCTTCTATAAGTTGTAGATATTTTAAATAGCTTTAATTTAAAAAAATTTGAGATCGATAGCTTCAAAATTGTGGCCGCTGGAAAGTCCCAAAGTTAGCACCCCGAGACGCGCACCTTAAAGTAAAAGTGAATGATTGTTTTCTTTATCTGTGTTCTAAAGTGTCAAGTGATTGACTTACAATTAAAAAAGAGAAAATATGAAAATTAAAATTAAAGGAAAAATAATGGATTGGTGACACAGCAGTTTTGGGCTCTTCATGGTTTTCAAATTCGTCATAGGTGAGTAATGATAATTATATTATTTAATAAATACCAATTCTAAGTACAAATCTCAGAAGAGCTAGTAGCGATTCAGGGATTTTTTTTTAATTGTAGCTTGTTTTCATAGTTCTCTCAAATACTGTGTTAGCTAGGGTTGGGAAAACTTTTTTGAAAAAAAGGCTTATATTTATTAAAGTCATTTGGTAGAAACTACACCAAGGCCCGAGTGCTTATTATTCATTAAAGATAAAAAATCCTGATTTGTCTTGCGACGTGACCATCGACTCTCTTGACCACTTGCTTTTCAATCGTATTTTAACTAATATAATTTATTTATATTTATATCTCTTTAAGTTCTCCAAATGATATATGATTGAATTATATAATTTACACATATTTAACACCCATCTGTTCTGAGGATGATCCCAACCTGGATCGAAACATCAACATAATGGGAATAAAAATAATGAAATTCAACTAGCTGCGAATTTTCTTATTCTTTTCACCTATCCAGATAAAAAATATTTTTGAAGATATTTTGTTCACTGTCAGACAGACCATGCTGTAAAAAAACACTTTTTTGGACTCGGGAGACCTCAAAACGTGTATATCCATCAAAATCTCGACATCGAATTTTGACATGAATGAATCCAATACTTTCTATATAATTATACACCCTACATATATAGGTAAGAGAAAGTTAAAAAAGGACCAAGATAGAAAGAAAAGTCGAGGGTCCACCGCAGGCGGCCCCGAGCCATAGTAGGGGGTTCCAGAAGTTTAAAGCCCCCCTGGCTAGAAGCGGAGCCCACCAAAGGCGGGATTTATGCAGAGTCGAATATTTGCTTTACATGAGAATTTTTTCTTGAATAACGACGGCGTGTAGAAAATTAAATATCTAATGGCTGCTTATAAAATTCAGCAATAAGCATTTTGCTTAAAAATCCGATCTTTAATGATTACTTAACTGACCCGGGCCTTTTCCTTTAGGAACAAGAAAAAATTATACTGTATAATAAGCCTATGATTTTTATATATAAAATAAATACCTCTTTTGAAAATCCTTTATTCATATTTTTAACCAAATCAAAAGGAGGTGCATTTCTTAAAATATCTTCCACCCTTTTGAGGTCATCATCATCAGATCCTTCAAAGCCAAGTATTCGAGCAAGACGTAGCGTATTTGATTTGGACGATTCTTTTATAACCCATGTATTTAAAGCGGATCCCGAAATGGCAATCACACGATGAAATAAACCTTTAAAATAATTATGAAATGGAATTTTATTTAGAAAAAATTAAAATCTAAAAACAAGTGTTAATCAATTAATGAACTTGAATTTGTCAGGGAGAAAAAAAGGGGATGATTAACCCCTCTTCTCTTGAGTTAACTTGCCAGAATTGAAGAAATTCTAGAGTAAAATAGTTAGTTAGTTTTCTAACTAAAGGGAGTCAAATCAAGTTTTAACATAAAAATCACCCTATTCATAAGTAGAATTTCTTTTATTATTTATAAAAACCTTTTGATAATGGTGATAATGCAAGGAGATGCACGGCACCTGCTCCTGCACTAAAACCACACAACGTGACATTATTCACATCTCCTCGAAATTTTATAATATTCTCTTCAATCCATTTTAACGCAAAAAGAATATCCAATAATCCAGCGTTGCCAGGGATTTCGTCGTTTTCCAAATTACAAAAGCCTAAAAATAAAAAAAAAGTTGACTTCGTATTCTGCTTGGCAATTTTTGAAGATCACTGTCTTAAATTTTTTTTTTTTTGCAATATTAATATTATTGAATAGATTGAGTAAAAATAGAGGTAAAAATTAATTACCTAATGGTCCAAGTCGATAATTTATAGTGATCAAAATCAAAGAACCATTTTGCATAAAATATTCCGGAGTATAATGTTCGCCAGTTCCATGCGTATAACCACCTCCATGGACATATACCACAATCGGTAATAATACTGATTCCTGATACAAAGCCCAAGCTGGAATAAAAATATTTAAAAAAAGACAATCCTCATCACCCATCCATTTTTTATGAATTAATGATTCAAATTGAGGACAGATCGGCCCTGGCTTGGAGGCGTCTAAAATCTCATTCCAAGGTTCTACGGCCTCAGGTGCCTAAAAAAAATATAAATAATCAGAGAATGATAACATCTTCAATAAAATTAGAAGAGAAGGGCGAGTGCAGACAGGATGAAATTTATATATTTTGTAACAAGGCTGTGAGTGTTATTTATTGGCGAGGCCAAAGATCCCATGGCCCCCGGGAATCGAAACCAGGATCTCTAGCCTATGCCCCGGAAAGACTGGAGATCCTTGGTTCGATTATATTAGATATATACATGGGCGTAACTACAGAATTTGGCTGGAGGGGGCTTGGGACCAGCCATCCTTACTGGGGGAGCAATGGGACCAGCTATCCTCCGGTGGGTCTGGAAAGCCCCATATTTTCTCAATTTTCTTGGGGTAAGGAGTTTTCTGGGGGGGGGGGGGGCAGGCCCCCCGTTACGCCCATGGATATATATATATGACTTAGTTAAAGTCCGAAAAAATCGAGATGTTTGAATACGAATATCAGATTCAAATATATAAATCTCGAAAATATTTAATTATTTCTTTTGGCCAACATATTGAAAACATGTCTCAACCTTCCTCAGGACTTAAAGTCTACAATCTTGAAAGAAACAGGAATATTACTGTTTTGTATCGTCAGGAACAGTGGCGTAGCGAGGGGGGGCAAGGGGGGTCA
>JAKCPI010026695.1:0-12407 GCA_023213315.1 Euborellia annulipes | reverse complement strand
GTAAATATGTAATATATAACTGAATGAAAAACTTATTCCGTATTATATGCATATATGACGTCATTATATCAGTTTCCAGTGAGTTTGTGGCTTATCAAATTTTGTGCTCTGATCTATTGTTTTTTGTTTTTTTGTTTTTTACTTTCTCTTACCTCTATATTTTTTTTCACAAATTTTAATCGATAATTTTACTTTCTCTTACCTCTATATGCTCTAATATAAATAGAGAGAGAAAGTATTGGATTCATGTCAAAAATTCGATGTCGAGATTTTGATCCAAAAAAGTGGTTTTCGCGACATGGTCTGTCTGTCTGTGTCACAATGTTCAATTTAAATCATGAAGGCCCTGAGCCCCTGAGGATTGAATTTTTATATTTACGGGACCGGAAAAATAAGCTTTAATCAAAATCAGCCATGTCGACACAAAAATCTGGTGTGACAAGCACAGTACACAACTTTCGATTGCCGAAGGTAAGAGAAAGTTGTGTGCTGTGCGCCATCACACCAGATTTTTAATGTTCTCTTAAAATTTAATGAAAAAACCTATAAATAATAATACATTTTAGAGAATCGTCAAATTGAATATTATATCCCTGCTACTTCGTTAGCTACCACAATCAAAAATTGTTGTAAGGGGAAAAATTAGTCGCCTCATCCAAAATAAAGCTGCTCACTGAAAATTAGTAATAACTTGTAAAAATGGGCCTGGGCTCCCTGACTAAGAGAATCGGAATCAGTAATAAAAAAAGAAAAAATGGATTTTTTGGACTTTTGTAGTAAATCAGCTCTCCTGAAAATTTAGTCCAGTGAAGATTTTGTTCTTTTCTATGTGGACGGTCATAATTCAATTCCATAGGCGTAGCCAGAAATTTTTGATGGGTGGGAATTTTTTTTTTTCAAAAATTTGAAAATATTATTTTAGGGGTATTTATAAATCATTTTAAGGTTGCCGGAATCTAGAAAATCCCAAATAACTCTCACAAAGGTAAATAAAAAAATCTTTTAAACATTTTTTTTTATTAAAATTTATACCTTAAGAAATAAGTATATTTTTATTACAAAAAAAATTTCATTTTTAAACAGTTAAAATAGTTTATACTGTATGTTCCAGATAGCCATTTTTTTTTAACTTCTAATCTCAACTCTCAACTTCGAATGACTTTTAGAGCAATATTTGTTTTTCTTTCTCTCTAAACTTAGCATTTGCCACTATCTGTGCGAATATCGCTTGTAGTTTCTGTTAAAATGGATCGACCGAAAGATTTTTTTTTCTCTCTCAACACCAACTTTCAATAACAAGCTCAGCCTTTTTTCTCTCTATTATTTTCAACTATGTTTAGTCAATGTAAACCAAAAAACGTATTTTCTTCTATGGAAATTTTCAAGAAGAATTTTATCATTAGATGAATTTTTTAATAAATAAAGAGTAAATTAAGTTTTTTTTTTTTTTAACTAAAAATCCAGCCCAGGGGCATATAGCCGCCATACAAGTATTACATAAGTCAATTTTTGACCGCACCTCCCCCTTATAAGCAGTGATAAGCAAATCGTTACATCCTCAGACACGTGTTAGAGCTTTATATATAGTATGCAATAGATCCATTCAATCATTTCAATCTTGTGATAAAATAATTTTTAATTTTTTAATAAGATTTTTAAATGTTAATCATAAAAAATCTTATTAAATTTTATAATTCCGAAGTAGATATTTACTTTTGTAACCTTATAATAATTTTATTAAATGCAGGTCTTTTTAATTTGATTCACCTCTTTTTGGCTACTCCGTCGCTTCAGTTCCTGCTACCCATTTTCTATTCACTTTCTTCTCGAGGCCTGCTCACTGGATGTTTCGGCTCTCTACTATTGCTTTGGATTTTAAATAAAATAAGGTAATTTATTTTCTTCCTTTTTTTATTTATTATTACCCTTTATTATAAATTATTATAAGCCATTCATATATATATATTATTATTATATTCCCTGGGCCGGCGCCCTAGGATAAGGGTAGTCCACCCGCCGCGAAAGCGTGGAGGTCCTGGTTCGACTCCAAAGGGTGCAATTTTGCCCATTCTTAAGCACAAACATATCTCGCAAATTTGCTAGCTATCTTATACGATATATTGATTGGCTAATGAACGGTCTATTTGAGCATTCATTAGGAAAATGTCTGTGATTAATATTTGCGTCTCCCTTTAGACTAGTCCGCGGCTCCCTAGGGAGGCTCACCTGCCAATTTGGGAAACGCTGGTCTAGTGCCGAGTACAAATTGGCATTTGACTCTTGGTGATACTTATCTTTTTCGACTTTTTGAATTATTATTTATTAGTTTAATTTCAACTGGTACCAGGGGTGGATTAATGCAATTTTGTCTGCGTTCGCCCCCACCCTCCCCCTCCTCTTAATCCGCCCCTGACTGGTACCTCTTTAGATGAGTATGATCTGCATCTGCCCTCGCACTGAAATAACTCACTTAGGATAAAGGCCAACCTCTGCATCGCGCTTGGTAATAATTAAATTAATTAATTTACTTATTTATATTTGAGATTACATCTTTAATACTTTGCAAGAATGGCACGGTTGTTAAAAAAATTCACAAAAAAGATACAATGAAATAATGATTCGTTCTCTTATAAACGAAAGATGGTCTTTTTTTCAGGAATTTTTTTCACCCCCCTAGGGGGTTCTAGGGTCCTAGGGGGTCTTTCAATGTTGATAAAAAAATCTCCCTAGATTCTTTGCTTAATTATCCTTCGATTGAGCATGCTTTTATGAAAGGACAAGAAAGGCACGGTCATAGGAAAGGGGGGTAATTTTTTTTTTTTTTTTTTTGGGAATGGGTGCATAAGGTCCGAAGACCTATAATGACCAATAGTCACATGCAGCCAGGAAGAAAATAAAAACAAAAGGAGAAGCATAAAGGGGAAACTCAACTGCGGGAACTGAGAAGATGCCTGTTGAGGTTAGACTTGAAAGTCTGAAGATTGTAGGTTTTGGGGAGAGATAGACGCAGGCAGCTTGTTCCAATCACGGGAGGTCATGGGGACAAAGGAAGGGAATGAAATTGTTTTGTTCTGTTAGTCGTGATCTGAACAGCATAGGGATGCTGGGAAGATGCCTCTCTTGTGTTCCGTGAATATGTTGCATTGGGTCGGATAATTGATTTTAATTCGCCAGAGCATTGACCATGGTAATACCTGTAGAAGAGAGATAGTGAAGATACTCCTTCTTCCTATGATCTAGTGACGGTAGGGATGCAGTAAGGGTAGAATCACCTATCAGTCTAATTGCACGCCTCTGTATGGCTTCCAAGGAGGAGAGAGGCGTCTTTCGACGCCCCTCGCCAAAGGTGGGAACAATATTCAAGACACGGCCGAATTTGGGCTTTATAGAGGATTAGGAGTTGTTGGGAGGGAAAAGTAACGCTTCGTTTTGAATAGGAAACCCAATTTCCTTGCGGTAGATTTAACCACAGAAGAGATGTGGTTGCTCCAGGATAGATCAGATGTAACTGTCACTCCCAGAACAGAAAATGAATCTTTGAACTCGAGGCCATTATTGCTGTAAATAAGGGGAGGGCAAATCCTATTTTTTTGTCTAGAAATTAAACAACATTGAGTTTTTGGGAATTGAATTTTACTTGATTGGAGGTTTCCCCATTCCTCCAATAGACCAAGATCATCATTTATCGACGACATAGCCCCCAGACGACCAGTGGATGAGGTTTACTCCAGTCCTGACTGAGTGCAGGGTACTGTCTCAGCAAAGCAATGAATTGGGTTGGAGGTTACTCCCATGAGATCGTCAATGTACATAAGGAATAGGGTGGGAGAGAGGACAGAAACCTGGGGAACACCTGCGTTGATTGAATGCGGAATAGAAGACACACCGTCGACTACAACCGAGATCTTTCGCTCCGTTAGAAAGCTCTTGATCCACGGCACAGCTCAGAGGATAGGCCAAAAGATGGAAGTTTAGCATAAAGATTTTTATGCTATACCTGATTGAAAGCCTTCGAAATGTCAAGAGCAACTGCAATAATTTCCCTTTCATTTCATGGCTTTGTTCCAGAGGTGTGTGACAAAGCTCAAAATATCCCCAGTCTAACGAGCATGCCTGAAACCATATTGCCTATCATTCATCATTCCGCAATGTTTCAGATGATTTAAAATTTTAATGTTGGAGGGCTTTTTTCCATAATTTTTTTGGATAGTATGGAGGTTATTGCGATTAGGGATAGTTGCTGGGAAGAGAGAGTCCCCCCCCGAGATTTGAAAAAAAAAAATATTTTTTTTTAAATTTATTTTTAATGCAAAATTTTAAAAACTAATGTTTAAAAATTCGATTTGTATTAAATACAAAACAAATTTAAACGGACGAGGAAAATTTGACGGGAAATTTTTTGGTTCCGGGAAAAAATCCCGGTTCCGCGAAAGAGGGAATGTGCCCAGCGGGTGGCAAATGAAAAAATTCTGGCTCCTAGGGTGCAAAAATGCCACAAAAAATTTTGCGTCTCTAAAAAAAGGTAAAATATTTTTTACGGGCGGACAAAAACTTTTTTTGTTGGTTCCGCAAAAAGAGGGGATATTCCGCGGCGGCAAAATTTTGGGAAAAAATCCCGGTTTCCCGAAAGAGGGAATGTTCCGCGGCGGCACACTGAAAAAATTTCGGTTCCAGCGAAAGCGGGAATGTTCCGCGGGCGGCAAAAATTTTTGTGTTCGGAAAAACTTTTGTTCCGAAAATTTTTTTTTTTGGAGACTCCCCCCCCTCCCCTTAACTCCCTTCCCGAGAAAATTACCTCCGGATCCGCCCTTTGGTTGACATATTTCGTTTTTGATAGTAGGGTACATTTGAATTGCAAGATGTAAAATTTTATAAAAAGAAAAATATTTACAAGGATGAGTAAAAAAGGCCAAGCAGCTATTATTATTTCTTTATTGGTATCAAACCCACAGCGATGTTTCGGTCACTATGCGACCATCTTCATGGCTAGGTTCAGTCAGTTTTTTTTTAGAAATAATACCAGTTTAGAAAATTTTGATTGGATGTTGAGTTTTAAAAAAATTTTCACTTTCATTTATTTTAATAATTATTAAATAATGAGTATATAATTTTTTAAATTAATAAAATTAATTATTATTTTATTTTAAAAGGGGAGTAATATAAATTCGAATTTGCGTTGCAATGTCTTTGCCGCCATTGAAAACGAAAGCGAATGCCACGTCTCTTTATCTCATCCATGACTTTGGCTGTCAAGAATTTTTTTCTCTCATCACATCGGCTTATTTATATTTATTCTCAACAATTTTCATTATTTAAGGTCAGTAAAGGATTTAAATATTTAATTAATTCGTTGAAGATTATTATTTTCAATTAAATCATTAAATGAAACAAGTCAAATATTATAAACTCATGATTCATCAGGTTAACCTTTGTCTGTCTGTCAAATTTTATTCTCATTTTTTAAATATTTCCTCTCTTTTAATCATTTAATATTCCTTTTCAATATAATTTAGATATGTAAATTATATAAATTAAATATATTATTTATTTTATTAAATCATTGACTCTTCGTTTTAAATTTGACATTTAGATTTTTTCATTAGCCACAGAAACAAATGATTTAATCACATTTCTTTATTTTTCTATTAATTATTTGAATTTTAATATATTTTTATAAATAATTTATGAAATAATTAAAGTGTCATTCAATCTGAATATGACAGATTCATTGCATCTTTACTTACCTTCACTATTTTCAAATGAATTTTAATCCCTCATTATTTTAAGCCATTTTATATTTTTTCAAATGAAAATATTTAATAAATGCTTATTTTATTTTTAATTTTAGGTGTGATTTCCACTAAATAACTTGTTGTCAGCTGCTTTGCCTCGAGCTTTGATCCACCAATGTATATATTAGATATATAATTTCCATTTCTCCATTCCTTGAATTTTTCTGACGTCTGATAAGTCATATGAAACGAAATAGAAATGGAATTATATTCGTTTTCAAAAATAGATGATACAAGAGACTTATGCTTTCAAAGAAATTAAATAAGGTAAGCGTTAATAAATTGAAATTTATGTTTTACTAATTTTAAATATACTTTCAACTGTATAGACCCTATGTATTTTTTTATTTTCAGAATTTCGTCCAAGATTCATCTATTTATCATTCCAGATAAACTCCTTGTCATCTTGCATTGCCATTTGGTAAGTTTATTATTTATTATCACGTTATTTTTCCTATAATATCTACTATTTGTCTTAAATATATAGCAAGATAGTTCAAGAGTAAAGGGAGGAATGAAAAAATTTAATCACTGATTATTTTAAGGCATTTTATATTTTTTCAAATAAAAATCTTTATTAAATGTTGTTTTTATTTTTAATTTTAGGTGTTATTTGGACCAAAGAACTTGTCGTTTGCTACCTTTCTTCAAGCTTTGAATGATATAACATCTTCCACCAATATATATATATATATATATATATATATATATATATATATATTTTACTCCGATGGGAGCTCAGCAAAAGGAAAGGCTCTGCTAATATTCTACCCACCTCAACAACTGAAGAGGGCAGTGAAAATTTTAACAAACCTTGTCTTGAAGATGGATGACGTTTAGTTCCAGCTGACAAGGTGAAAATAAAATAATTCGGGCCGACATAAGCCTATAATTTTTTTTTTTTTTTATCATCTGGTTATAATTCGGCCTTCCTTTACACTTACTTTCATATATATTATATAACTTTATGACGTTTGACTTATGATCTTCTTTCGTTTTAATTAATAATTTTTTAAGATAGTAGGAAAATTTCCTTGAAGGGCATAAAACTACTTTTATATATTTTAGAATTTTATCTATTCAGTCTAGGACTCTAATAATAAAATTTCATTTTTTTTCTTTATTAAAATCAAATTCGTGATTTGAAAAACTAGAAAATTTTTTAAATTTTTAAGAATTTGGCCGGGGTTTGTGTTTATAAATTGAATGCTCGGTGTAGAGGTTGGTGGGAAGGCAACATCGTGGAATGTCAGTATAGTTGGGGAGGAGAAATAATAATATAATTTAAATTAGCTAAGGAAATGTCCCTTTGGTAAAAAAAAAAAACATAATCTTGGTGGTGTCTTTTTTCTAATTTTTTCTTTTTTTATCTGCTGGCTAGATATTTTACGGATTCTTTCATTTGGGAATTCTATCTGTGTTAAGACTTTAATTAGAAAATGATATTAAAATTGCAAATCTTAAAAAATATTTTTCTATGCCTTTTCTTTTTTTTCTAAAAAAAAAATCTAAACAAATAAGAAATTTTTTTCTTACTAAACTAAAATCCTGTTTTAGTTTGATAAGAAAAAACCAAATACAGTATTTGAGAAAGAGGCAAAGAAAAAATATTTTTTTAAATGAATTTTGATTCTAAACACCCAAAAAATATTTTTGAATTAAACCTACTGTATTTCTATTTAAGGTTGTTCGGATAGTACATCGTAAGTCATAATAGAATCTAAATTTTTTTAAATAAAATTAAAAATTTGAATGTCAAAATTCCTTATTATAATTTAGTCGTGACCTATCATAGTTTATAATTGGATTAAGTTAATAATTTAATTACCAAAAATAATAAATGAATGACTTTCGACTCGAGCAGTATTTCACGTAATATAGAACTGGCAACATTGCATTCATCAACTATCTATTTTAAATCTTAAACGCCTTAAATTTTATTTTATTTAATATATTACAATGTTTAATGCAAATCAGCTTAAACACAATGGACGATTTGCGAGAAAAAATATTGTAAAATTGAAAAAAAAATGTATCTGACATAGAGATAAGACACTTATGCTATGCGACGTTGCCAGGCTGGTCTGACTCTCGAGAATTCATTATTTTTAAATATTGGCGACTGTCATTTTGGAGAATTTTTTGACTTTCTTGTTAAAATATCTTTAAAAGCGGTCGGCAGAAACTTTTGATTTTATTTTTAACATATTCCTCGGAAGTGAATTAATAAAATGTAAGTTTTTTTGTTTTTGTATCTAATGCAGAGGTGGCTATATAATTCGATATGTGTGCGTTTCGTCGTTATTCCCCATAGGCTACATGTTAAATTTCAATTTTTAAAAATTAATTACACGATAACCCTGTGTCAGATCTGCTTCAAAATTTTATTTTATACGTATTTGATAGTGATTAATAACATATTAAAAAATTAGCTTTTAATCAAGGAAAGTGCTTTAATGTCCGAACAACCTTAATTCTATAAATAATATTATTTTCTCTAACTTGTTCATTGGCCAGAATATTTTGTTAAGAATGGTTTTACGCAAGAAACAAACTTGTGCGGTGCACGATGACATACCTTCGTGGAAACCCGACTTAACACAAACATTTTGGCAATCGATATATTTTCAAATTAGGGAAAATAATAAATAATTAAATTGAATTTCTTCTTCTTCTTTCTTCGCCTTTATTATTCCCGCAACGCCGGAACTAGGAAATTTTTTAGGAGAGGCAAAATTTAATTTGCAGCCCCCCTCCTTAAAATTTTCTATAAAAAATTTATATCATTTTACCTTATCTTTCTTTAATTGGCGCCCCTGATATCTGCCGCCCGGGGCACTCACTGCACCCCCCCCCCCCTCTAGATCCGGCCCTGCCGTAGTGTGGGGTCGGCGGGATTAAATTGAATATCTATTTGCATAATAACATATAATATTTTTTAAAAAGTGATTATTAATAATTTGTTTCTTTTTTATTTTCAGATTTCGTTCCCAGAGTCTTCTTGTCGTTAATCCAGATGAACTCACCGTTATTATTGCCATTTGGTGAGTTTATATCATATTTTTCAAATAGACATACAAAATTTGACTTCTAATTTTATCAAACCATTTAAATTTGAAGACAAATTTTTTTTACTAAATTCTGATATAGAGGAAATATTTTTTTTTTTTATATTTTGGGTTTATAATACTAATTCCAAATCTTAAATTACTATTTCTAATATTTTGAACTCATTACTTTGCTATGGGAAAATTCATTTTCAGAAATTTTTATCTTCTTTTGTTTTGATTAATAATTTTTTAAAATAGAAGAAAAATTTCGAATTTCGTTGAACGATATAAAACTAATTTTACATATTTTAGTATTTTATTTATTAGAGTCTAGGAAATAATAAAATTTCATTTTTTTTCTTTTATTAAAATTAATTCTTGATTAGAAAAATGGAATGTGTGCTTATAAATTGAATTCTCGATGTAGAGGTTGATGGGAAGGCAAGTCAATCCTCTCATCCCTTGTCTATTAATTATTATGCCGCAAGGGGATGTAGAGGGCAAATTATTTTCATCTACTGTATATATTCAGTTAGTTCTTTTCTATAAAAATTTCCATTAAAATCATTCGATTTTCTTTTTAAAAATAAAAAATTTGGTGTTTGCTGTGTCTTCTACACAGCCGGGGGCTTTTTAACGTGACAACTTCTTTTGCTTGACTTTAAACTATTTTTTCTTTCTCTTACTTATATTGAAATATATAGAGAGAAAGTATAGTTTTTTTTACTCGTTCATTTTTCTCATTAACATACATTTTCATAGTAACAATATATGACAGGTTTGGCCAATATATTTTCTCATTAAATGATGATAATTACTTATATTTTTCTTTTTCTTTTTAGAATAACCTCCAAGTTGCATTTGTCAATAATCCAGATCGCTGAACTCTACTGTTACCATTTTGTGAGTATTATTTTATAATAATAATTAGTAGCTATCATATATATAAGTAGCAAGATGATCCAAGACTCAAAGAATTTAAAAATTTGGCTTCCAATTTTATTTTATACTTTATTGTAAAGTATTTGCAAATGTGAAAGAATTTGGAGATAAAAATAAAAATAAAATTGAAGCCTAATTTTTAATTTCTTTCCTCCTGGACCATTCGTTATCTAAAAAATATTGGTCCCCCCGCCTAGAGCTCCCCCTAATGGTCCAATTTTTACCAAAAGCTTTTCAGTTCTTGGCCTCTAACCCTAGTTTATGGGTGCAAAATTTCAAAACAATTAAACAAATAGTTTTTGAATTTTCGTTGACGAAAAAAATTACCACAGCCACACACACACACACACACACACACACACACACACACACACACACACACACACACACACACACACACACACACACACACACAGACATCATTCCAAAAACTACTTAAATGGATTCAGGGGACCTCAAAACGCATTCTGGCAGCTTCAGAAAGTTGATGTTAGATGAAATGACATATTACTTTTCACCTACCTTGTATACATATAAAGTGAAAAATTAAGTCAGCGCTACAACTATTTTCAGATTTGAAACGTAATTTTATTAGATCAAGGATTTTAGAAGCTCAATAAAAATATTCATAAATAACATTTCAATTTTTCTTTTTTTGGATAAAAGATTTTTTTTATTATTTTTAAGGAAAAGAGTAAATTGTAAATTTAAATAAATAATTAATTTCATATTCATTCATTAAAACTTATTATCGAATAATTTGTTTGTAGATATTCGTATTCATCAAGAACAAGCGGATTTTGTCAGAGGAAAAGGAACCGAGCAGATTAAATTTGAGACAAATAATTGAAAAAGATCGAGAGTTCATCACGCCAGTCTACATGAGCTTTGTTGACTACAAGAAGGCCTTCGTTAAAGTCAACTGAACCCATTTATGGAAGATCTTAAAAGAAATGAGTCTACCTCTTCCACCTCGTCAGATCTCTATACGGAAACAACTCAGCTCAAATTTAGATTGATAACAGATCAGCCAGTTTCCGCTTCGAAGCATCAAAGTAGGAGTCCGTCAGGGATGTATTCTCTTTCTGATCTTATTCAATATATATGCGGAGTTCGCAAAATGAAAGACTTTATTAATCTATTTTAATCTGGAAGTTTACTCCTAGATCCTGCATGTCTTATTCAGGAGTATCAAAACAAATGAATGTTTTTTAAGGCTACTATTTATTGCTGCTAGATCCTGTACAGTAATTGACAGTTTCGGTGTTCAATCGTCTCCATCATCAGGCTGTAACAAAGATTTTACATTTATTTATTTTCTCAACATGCCACTTTATAAATACAATTTATAATTGTCTAATATTAACATAAAAAAGATTTTAGACAGCTAGGATGGAGGATTTTCTGTTGGTGACTATATAATCAAAATTTGGGATATGCTGATGACACCACCTTTTTTGCCATTTCTATAGGTCTGATCGAGCTCATCAAACGTGTTTGGACCTCCAGTCAGGAGATTGAACTAAAACTCAATATGGGGAAGTCCACAGTGATGGTTGTTGACAGAGGCAAAAATAACCGACCCGATCTCTCTCGGAATGCGGGATGTGAAGGCGCCTCGAAATTCGTGTACCTGGGAACTGTCCTTTCGAATGGTGGTGGATTTGACGACGAAATTAGGAAACGTATCGAGATTTCAAATTCTCCAATGGGTCGGCTTTCTAGGAGAAGCCAAATATTTTATTCAACTAAAATTAGACTGGTGCAAACACTGGAGTTCGGGATGAAAATACGCCTGCATATTTTCCGATCGCATTTTGCGCTATTTGGTCACATAATGCGCAGAAAAAATGCCCTCGAAAAGATCATTATAAATGGCAAAGTCCAGGGAAAAAGACCATGCGGACGATCACAATCAAGATGGATCAACCAGAAGAAGTCACTTGCAGGCAATCTGCTTTGAGTCACTACGGCGAGGACGTTGAATAGGGAAGAATGACGTCTGACCGTTGCAAGAACGATCTTTCCCAATGACACCGACTTGTCAACTTGACGCTTAAGAAGTAGAAGATTCGTATTTCGGCCAGTCTTCACGTTCAAGGACTTACTCGAATTCAAGATAGGTGGCCTGGCCTTCGTCTTCCTAGTATGAAGAGAATCGACTATACAAGCATTTGTGAGTATAAAATATCTTTATAATAAATAGATAAAGACAGTAATAATAACATTTAACTCCGGCTACATGAGCTCAAAAAGAAAGTGTTTCAATCGCCATTAATTTTAACTAAAAGTCACATTATCACATTCTAGTCATTGATCTATCAGAAAAAGACATTGATTAGGATGGATTTTTATTTACCATCATTCTCGTGACTTTGTTAAATGTTGGTGTTTGTTGGAGTTGGCGATTGAAAGACTTTTCTTTTGGTGCTCAGGTTACCTGAGTTTACTTTATTAGATAAATATAAATATATATAATTGAATATTTATTAATTCATATATCCCAGCACTGCTGTGGTCCAGTGGTAGGGCACTCTGAGTACAAATCGGAGGATCCGTGGTTCGACTCCCGGAGGCACACTCTTATTTTTTTCGGATATATGAATTAATAAATAAATATAAA
>JAKCPI010026694.1:0-16275 GCA_023213315.1 Euborellia annulipes | reverse complement strand
TAATAAAATTACGTTTCAAATCTGAAAATAGTTGTAGCGCTGACTTAATTTTTCACTTTATATGTATACAAGGTAGGTGAAAAGTAATATGTCATTTCATCTAACATCAACTTTCTGAAGCTGCCAGAATGCGTTTTGAGGTCCCCTGAATCCATTTAAGTAGTTTTTGGAATGATGTCTGTGTGTGTGTGTGTGTGTGTGTGTGTGTGTGTGTATGTGTGTGTGTGTGTGTGTGTGTGTGTGTGTGTGTGTGTGTGTGTGTGGGGGCTGTGGTAATTTTTTTTCGTCAACGAAAATTCAAAAACTATTTGTTTAATTGTTTTGAAATTTTGCACCCATAAACTAGGGTTAGAGGCCAAGAACTGAAAAGCTTTTGGTAAAAATTGGACCATTAGGGGGAGCTCTAGGCGGGGGACCAATATTTTTAGATAACGAATGGTCCAGGAGGAAGAAATTAAAAATTAGGCTTCAATTTTATTTTTATTTTTATCTCCAAATTCTTTCACATTTGCAAATACTTTACAATAAAGTATAAAATAAAATTGGAAGCCAAATTTTTTAAATTCTTTGAGTCTTGGATCATCTTGCTACTTATATATATGATAGCTACTAATTATTATTATAAAATAATACTCACAAAATGGTAACAGTAGAGTTCAGCGATCTGGATTATTGACAAATGCAACTTGGAGGTTATTCTAAAAGAAAAAGAAAAATATAAGTAATTATCATCATTTAATGAGAAAATATATTGGCCAAACCTGTCATATATTGTTACTATGAAAATGTATGTTAATGAGAAAAATGAACGAGTAAAAAAAACTATACTTTCTCTCTATATATTTCAATATAAGTAAGAGAAAGAAAAAATAGTTTAAAGTCAAGCAAAAGAAGTTGTCACGTTAAAAGCCCCCGGCTGTGTAGAAGACACAGCAAACACCAAATTTTTTATTTTTAAAAAGAAAATCGAATGATTTTAATGGAAATTTTTATAGAAAAGAACTAACTGAATATATACAGTAGATGAAAATAATTTGCCTCTACATCCCCTTGCGGCATAATAATTAATAGACAAGGGATGAGAGGATTGACTTGCCTTCCCATCAACCTCTACATCGAGAATTCAATTTATAAGCACACATTCCATTTTTCTAATCAAGAATTAATTTTAATAAAAGAAAAAAATGAAATTTTATTATTAGACTCTAATAAATAAAATACTAAAATATGTAAAATTAGTTTTATATCGTTCAACGAAATTCGAAATTTTTTCTTCTATTTTAAAAAATTATTAATCAAAACAAAAGAAGATAAAAATTTCTGAAAATGAATTTTCCCATAGCAAAGTAATGAGTTCAAAATATTAGAAATAGTAATTTAAGATTTGGAATTAGTATTATAAACCCAAAATATAAAAAAAAATATTTCCTCTATATCAGAATTTAGTAAAAAAATTTGTCTTCAAATTTAAATGGTTTGATAAAATTAGAAGTCAAATTTTGTATGTCTATTTGAAAAATATGATATAAACTCACCAAATGGCAATAATAACGGTGAGTTCATCTGGATTAACGACAAGAAGACTCTGGGAACGAAATCTGAAAATAAAAAAGAAACAAATTATTAATAATCACTTTTTAAAAAATATTATATGTTATTATGCAAATAGATATTCAATTTAATCCCGCCGACCCCACACTACGGCAGGGCCGGATCTAGAGGGGGGTGAAGTATGCCCCGGGCGGCAGATATCAGGGGCGCCAATTAAAGAAAGATAAGGTAAAATGATATAAATTTTTTATAGAAAATTTTAAGGAGGGGGCTGCAAATTAAATTTTGCCTCTCCTAAAAAATTTCCTAGTTCCGGCGTTGCGGGAATAATAAAGGCGAAGAAAGAAGAAGAAGAAATTCAATTTAATTATTTATTATTTTCCCTAATTTGAAAATATATCGATTGCCAAAATGTTTGTGTTAAGTCGGGTTTCCACGAAGGTATGTCATCGTGCACCGCACAAGTTTGTTTCTTGCGTAAAACCATTCTTAACAAAATATTCTGGCCAATGAACAAGTTAGAGAAAATAATATTATTTATAGAATTAAGGTTGTTCGGACATTAAAGCACTTTCCTTGATTAAAAGCTAATTTTTTAATATGTTATTAATCACTATCAAATACGTATAAAATAAAATTTTGAAGCAGATCTGACACAGGGTTATCGTGTAATTAATTTTTAAAAAATTGAAATTTAACATGTAGCCTATGGGGAATAACGACGAAACGCACACATATCGAATTATATAGCCACCTCTGCATTAGATACAAAAACAAAAAAACTTACATTTTATTAATTCACTTCCGAGGAATATGTTAAAAATAAAATCAAAAGTTTCTGCCGACCGCTTTTAAAGATATTTTAACAAGAAAGTCAAAAAATTCTCCAAAATGACAGTCGCCAATATTTAAAAATAATGAATTCTCGAGAGTCAGACCAGCCTGGCAACGTCGCATAGCATAAGTGTCTTATCTCTATGTCAGATACATTTTTTTTCAATTTTACAATATTTTTTCTCGCAAATCGTCCATTGTGTTTAAGCTGATTTGCATTAAACATTGTAATATATTAAATAAAATAAAATTTAAGGCGTTTAAGATTTAAAATAGATAGTTGATGAATGCAATGTTGC
This sequence comes from Euborellia annulipes, assembly GCA_023213315.1. Taxonomy (NCBI): domain Eukaryota; kingdom Metazoa; phylum Arthropoda; class Insecta; order Dermaptera; family Anisolabididae; genus Euborellia; species Euborellia annulipes. The sequence continues at coordinate 13,591 of JAKCPI010026694.1, read as the reverse complement.
CAGTTCTATATTACGTGAAATACTGCTCGAGTCGAAAGTCATTCATTTATTATTTTTGGTAATTAAATTATTAACTTAATCCAATTATAAACTATGATAGGTCACGACTAAATTATAATAAGGAATTTTGACATTCAAATTTTTAATTTTATTTAAAAAAAAATTTAGATTCTATTATGACTTACGATGTACTATCCGAACAACCTTAAATAGAAATACAGTAGGTTTAATTCAAAAATATTTTTTGGGTGTTTAGAATCAAAATTCATTTAAAAAAATATTTTTCTTTGCCTCTTTCTCAAATACTGTATTTGGTTTTTTCTTATCAAACTAAAACAGGATTTTAGTTTAGTAAGAAAAAAATTTCTTATTTGTTTAGATTTTTTTTTAGAAAAAAAGAAAAGGCATAGAAAAATATTTTTTAAGATTTGCAATTTTAATATCATTTTCTAATTAAAGTCTTAACACAGATAGAATTCCCAAATGAAAGAATCCGTAAAATATCTAGCCAGCAGATAAAAAAAGAAAAAATTAGAAAAAAGACACCACCAAGATTATGTTTTTTTTTTTTACCAAAGGGACATTTCCTTAGCTAATTTAAATTATATTATTATTTCTCCTCCCCAACTATACTGACATTCCACGATGTTGCCTTCCCACCAACCTCTACACCGAGCATTCAATTTATAAACACAAACCCCGGCCAAATTCTTAAAAATTTAAAAAAATTTCTAGTTTTTCAAATCACGAATTTGATTTTAATAAAGAAAAAAAAATGAAATTTTATTATTAGAGTCCTAGACTGAATAGATAAAATTCTAAAATATATAAAAGTAGTTTTATGCCCTTCAAGGAAATTTTCCTACTATCTTAAAAAATTATTAATTAAAACGAAAGAAGATCATAAGTCAAACGTCATAAAGTTATATAATATATATGAAAGTAAGTGTAAAGGAAGGCCGAATTATAACCAGATGATAAAAAAAAAAAAAAAATTATAGGCTTATGTCGGCCCGAATTATTTTATTTTCACCTTGTCAGCTGGAACTAAACGTCATCCATCTTCAAGACAAGGTTTGTTAAAATTTTCACTGCCCTCTTCAGTTGTTGAGGTGGGTAGAATATTAGCAGAGCCTTTCCTTTTGCTGAGCTCCCATCGGAGTAAAATATATATATATATATATATATATATATATATATATATATATATAATTGGTGGAAGATGTTATATCATTCAAAGCTTGAAGAAAGGTAGCAAACGACAAGTCCTTTGGTCCAAATAACACCTAAAATTAAAAATAAAAACAACATTTAATAAAGATTTTTATTTGAAAAAATATAAAATGCCTTAAAATAATCAGTGATTAAATTTTTTCATTCCTCCCTTTACTCTTGAACTATATTGCTATATATTTAAGACAAATAGTAGATATTATAGGAAAAATAACGTGATAATAAATAATAAACTTACCAAATGGCAATGCAAGATGACAAGGAGTTTATCTGGAATGATAAATAGATGAATCTTGGACGAAATTCTGAAAATAAAAAAATACATAGGGTCTATACAGTTGAAAGTATATTTAAAATTAGTAAAACATAAATTTCAATTTATTAACGCTTACCTTATTTAATTTCTTTGAAAGCATAAGTCTCTTGTATCATCTATTTTTGAAAACGAATATAATTCCATTTCTATTTCGTTTCATATGACTTATCAGACGTCAGAAAAATTCAAGGAAAATGGAAATTATATATCTAATATATACATTGGTGGATCAAAGCTCGAGGCAAAGCAGCTGACAACAGGTTATTTAGTGGAAATCACACCTAAAATTAAAAATAAAATAAGCATTTATTAAATATTTTCATTTGAAAAAATATAAAATGGCTTAAAATAATGAGGGATTAAAATTCATTTGAAAATAGTGAAGGTAAGTAAAGATGCAATGAATCTGTCATATTCAGATTGAATGACACTTTAATTATTTCATAAATTATTTATAAAAATATATTAAAATTCAAATAATTAATAGAAAAATAAAGAAATGTGATTAAATCATTTGTTTCTGTGGCTAATGAAAAAATCTAAATGTCAAATTTAAAACGAAGAGTCAATGATTTAATAAAATAAATAATATATTTAATTTATATAATTTACATATCTAAATTATATTGAAAAGGAATATTAAATGATTAAAAGAGAGGAAATATTTAAAAAATGAGAATAAAATTTGACAGACAGACAAAGGTTAACCTGATGAATCATGAGTTTATAATATTTGACTTGTTTCATTTAATGATTTAATTGAAAATAATAATCTTCAACGAATTAATTAAATATTTAAATCCTTTACTGACCTTAAATAATGAAAATTGTTGAGAATAAATATAAATAAGCCGATGTGATGAGAGAAAAAATTCTTGACAGCAAAAGTCATGGATGAGATAAAGAGACGTGGCATTCGCTTTCGTTTTCAATGGCGGCAAAGACATTGCAACGCAAATTCGAATTTATATTACTCCCCTTTTAAAATAAAATAATAATTAATTTTATTAATTTAAAAAATTATATACTCATTATTTAATAATTATTAAAATAAATGAAAGTGAAAATTTTTTAAAACTCAACATCCAATCAAAATTTTCTAAACTGGTATTATTTCTAAAAAAAACTGACTGAACCTAGCCATGAAGATGGTCGCATAGTGACCGAAACATCGCTGTGGGTTTGATACCAATAAAGAAATAATAATAGCTGCTTGGCCTTTTTTACTCATCCTTGTAAATATTTTTCTTTTTATAAATTTTACATCTTGAATTCAAATGTACCCTACTATCAAAAACGAAATATGTCTCAACCAAGGGCGGATCCGGAGGTGTTTCTCGGGAGGGGGAGGGGAGGGGAGGGGGGGGAATCTAAAAAAAAAAAAAAAAATTTTCACGGAACCAAAGTTTTCCGAACACAAAAATTTTTGCCGCCCGCGGAACATTCCCTCTTTCGCGGAACCGAAATTTTTTTCATGTGCCGCCGCGGAACATTCCCTCTTTCGGGAAACCGGGATTTTTTCCCAAAATTTTGCCGCCGCGGAATATTCCCTCTTTTTGCGGAACCAACAAAAAAAAGTTTTTTCCCGCCCGTAAAAATATTTTACCTTTTTTTTTTAGAGACGCAAAATTTTTTGCATTTTTGCACCCTAGGAACCAAAATTTTTTTCATTTGCCACCCGCTGAACATTCCCTCTTTCGCGGAACCGGGATTTTTTCCCGGAACCAAAAATTTCCCGTCAAATTTTCCCCGTCCGTTTAAATTTGTTTTGTATTTAATACAAATCGAATTTTTAAATATTAGTTTTTAAAATTTTACATTAAAAATAAATTTAAAAAAAAAATATTTTTTTTTTTTTTCAAATCTCGGGGGGGGGGGGACTCCTCTCTTCCCAGCAACTATCGCCCAATCGCAATAACCTCCATACTATCCAAAATTATGGAAAAAGCCCTCAACATTAAAATTTTAAATCATCTGGAACATTGCGGAATGATGAATGATAGGCAATATGGTTTCAGGCATGCTCGTTCGACTGGGGATATTTTGAGCTTTGTCACACACCTCTGGAACAAAGCCATGGAAATGAAAGGGGAAACTATTGCAGTTGCTCTTGACATTTCGAAGGCTTTCAATCAGGTATAGCATAAAAATCTTTATGCTAAACTTCCATCTTTTGGCCTATCCTCTGAGCTGTGCCAGTGGATCAAGAGCTTTCTAACGGAGCGAAAGATCTCGGTTGTAGTCGACGGTGTGTCTTCTATTCCGCATTCAATCAACGCAGGTGTTCCCCAGGGTTCTGTCCTCTCTCCCACCCTATTCCTTATGTACATTAACGATCTCATGGGAGTAACCTCCAACCCAATTCATTGCTTTGCTGATGACAGTACCCTGCACTCAGTCAGGACTGGTGAAACCTCATCCACTGGTCGTCTGGGGGCTGTGTCGTCGATAAATGATGATCTTGGTCTATTGGAGGAATGGGGAAACCTCAATCAAGTAAAATTCAATTCCCAAAAAACTCAATGTTGTTTAATTTCTAGACAAAAAAATAGGATTTGCCCTCCCCTTATTTACAGCAATAATGGCCTCGAGTTCAAAGATTCATTTTCTGTTCTGGGAGTGACAGTTACATCTGATCTATCCTGGAGCAACCACATCTCTTCTGTGGTTAAATCTACCGCAAAGGAAATTGGGTTTCCTATTCAAAACGAAGCGTTACTTTTCCTCCCAACAACTCCTAATCCTCTATAAAGCCCAAATTCGGCCGTGTCTTGAATATTGTTCCCACCTTTGGCGAGGGGCGTCGAAAGACGCTCTCTCCCTCCTTGGAAGCCATACAGAGGCGTGCAATTAGACTGATAGGTGATTCTACCCTTACTGCATCCCTACCGTCACTAGATCATAGAAGAAGAGTATCTTCACTATCTCTCTTCTACAGGTATTACCATGGTCAATGCTCTGGCGAATTAAAATCAATTATCCGACCCAATGCAACATATTCACGGAACACAAGAGAGGCATCTTCCCAGCATCCCTATGCTGTTCAGATCACGACTAACAGAACAAAACAATTTCATTCTTCCTTTGTCCCCATGACCTCCCGTGATTGGAACAAGCTGCCTGCGTCTATCTTCCCCAAAACCTACAATCTTCAGACTTTCAAGTCTAACCTCAACAGGCATCTTCTCAGTTCCCGCAGTTGAGTTTCCCCTTTATGCTTCTCCTTTTGTTTTTATTTTCTTCCTGGCTGCATGTGACTATTGGTCATTATAGGTCTTCGGACCTTATGCACCCATTCCCAAAAAAAAAAAAAAAAAAAAAAATTACCCCCTTTCCTATGACCGTGCCTTTCTTGTCCTTTCATAAAAGCATGCTCAATCGAAGGATAATTAAGCAAAGAATCTAGGAGATTTTTTTTATCAACATTGAAAGACCCCCTAGGACCCTAGAACCCCCTAGGGGGTGAAAAAAATTCCTGAAAAAAGACCATCTTTCGTTTATAAGAGAACGAATCATTATTTCATTGTATCTTTTTTGTGAATTTTTTTAACAACCGTGCCATTCTTGCAAAGTATTAAAGATGTAATCTCAAATATAAATAAGTAAATTAATTAATTTAATTATTACCAAGCGCGATGCAGAGGTTGGCCTTTATCCTAAGTGAGTTATTTCAGTGCGAGGGCAGATGCAGATCATACTCATCTAAAGAGGTACCAGTCAGGGGCGGATTAAGAGAGGGGGAGGGTGGGGGCGAACGCAGACAAAATTGCATTAATCCACCCCTGGTACCAGTTGAAATTAAACTAATAAATAATAATTCAAAAAGTCGAAAAAGATAAGTATCACCAAGAGTCAAATGCCAATTTGTACTCGGCACTAGACCAGCGTTTCCCAAATTGGCAGGTGAGCCTCCCTAGGGAGCCGCGGACTAGTCTAAAGGGAGACGCAAATATTAATCACAGACATTTTCCTAATGAATGCTCAAATAGACCGTTCATTAGCCAATCAATATATCGTATAAGATAGCTAGCAAATTTGCGAGATATGTTTGTGCTTAAGAATGGGCAAAATTGCACCCTTTGGAGTCGAACCAGGACCTCCACGCTTTCGCGGCGGGTGGACTACCCTTATCCTAGGGCGCCGGCCCAAGGAATATAATAATAATAAATATATATGAATGCTTATAATAATTTATAATAAAAGTAATAATAAATAAAAAAGGAAGAAAATAAATTACCTTATTTTATTTAAAATCCAAAGCAATAGTAGAGAGCCGAAACATCCAGTGAGCAGGCCTCGAGAAGAAAGTGAATAGAAAATGGTAGCAGGAACTGAAGCGACGGAGTAGCCAAAAAGAGGTGAATCAAATTAAAAAGACCTGCATTTAATAAAATTATTATAAGGTTACAAAAGTAAATATCTACTTCAGAATTATAAAATTTAATAAGATTTTTTTTATGATTAACATTTAAAAATCTTATTAAAAAATTAAAAATTATTTTATCACAAGATTGAAATGATTGAATGGATCTATTGCATACTATATATAAAGCTCTAACACGTGTCTGAGGATGTAACGATTTGCTTATCACTGCTTATAAGGGGGAGGTACGGACAAAAATTGACTTATGTAATACTTGTATGGCGGCTATATGCCCCTGGGCTGGATTTTTAGTTAAAAAAAAAAAAACTTAATTTACTCTTTATTTATTAAAAAATTCATCTAATGATAAAATTCTTCTTGAAAATTTCCATAAAAGAAAATACGTTTTTTAGTTTACATTGACTAAACATAGTTGAAAATAATAGAGAGAAAAAGGCTGAGCTTGTTATTGAAAGTTGGTGTTGAGAGAGAAAAAAAAATCTTTCGGTCGATCCATTTTAACAGAAACTACAAGCGATATTCGCACAGATAGTGGCAAATGCTGTTTAGAGAGAAAGAAAAACAAATATTGTCTAAAAAGTCATTCGAAGTTGAGAGTTGAGATTAGGGTGCAAAAATGGCTTTCTGGAATATACAGTATAAACTATTTTAACTGTTTAAAATGAAATTTTTTTTGTAATAAAAATATACTTATTTCTTAAGGTATAAATTTAATAAAAAAAAATTTAAAGATTTTTTTTATTTACCTTTGTAAGAGTTATTTGATTTTCTAGATTCCGGCAACCTTAAATGATTTATAAATACCCTAAAATAATATTTTCAAATTTTTGAAAAAATTTCCCACCCATCAAAAATTTCTGGCTACGCCTATGGAATTGATTATGACCGTCCACATAGAAAAGAACAAAATCTTCACTGGACTAAATTTTCAGGAGAGCTGATTTACTACAAAAGTTCAAAAAAAATCCATTTTTTCTTTTTTATTACTGATTCCGATTCTCTTAGTCAGGGAGCCCAGGCCCATTTTTACAAGTTATTACTAATTTTCAGTGAGTAGCTTTATTTTGATGAGGCGACCAATTTTTTCTCTTACAACAATTCTTGATTGTGGTAGCTAACAGAAGTAGCAGGGATATAATATTTCAATTTGACGATTCTCAAAAATGTATTATTATTTATAGGTTTTTTCATTAAATTTTAAGAGAACATTGAATAAAAAATCTGGTGTGATGGCGCACAGCACACAACTTTCTCTTACCTTCGGTAATCGAAAGTTGTGTACTGTGCTTGTCACACCAGATTTTTTGTGTCGACATGGCCGATTTTGATTAAAAGCTTATTTTTCCGGTCCCGTAAATATAAAATTTCAACCTCGTAGCTCAATTCCTTCATGCTTAAAATTGAACACAGACACAGACAGACAGACCATGTCGCGAAAACCACTTTTTTGGATCAAAATCTCGACATCGAATTTTTGACATGAATCCAATACTTTCTCTCTCTATTTATATTAGAGCATATAGAGGTAAGAGAAAGTAAAATTATCGATTAAAATTTGTGAAAAAAAAATATAGAGGTAAGAGAAAGTAAAAAACAAAAAAACAAAAAACAATAGATCAGAGCACAAAATTTGATAAGCCACAAACTCACTGGAAACTGATATAATGACGTCATATATGCATATAATACGGAATAAGTTTTTCATTCAGTTATATATTACATATTTACAGGGGCGTATTTAAGGGGGGGGGGGGCCGAGGGGGCCCGGCCCCCCCCCCCCCCGAAATTTCCCAAACACATATACATATATAGGGATATACAGACATCAGCGCAACAAATTTTTCCGCAGGATGGACAACTTCTCCTCAAAAAAATTTCGTGTGAAAAAAGTATAGTTTCTTAAAAAAAAAAATTTTCCTCAGAAAAATTTTTGAGTCTGGCCCCCCCCCCCCCCGAAAAAAAATTTCTATATACGCCCCTGCATATTTACATAGATAAGAGAAAGTAAAAAAAAATATTTGTCTTACAAAATATATGGTTTGATCAAAGAGTCATCCACTTAGAAAATGTACATTTTCATATATTTTGTAGGACAATTTAATGTTAATAATTTTCTTAAGATTTAATGAAAAACCCTATAAATAATAATAAATTTTTGAGAATCGTCAAATTGATATATTATATCCCTGCTACTCCTGTTAGCTACCACAATCAAGAATTGTTGTAAGGCCCAATGCACACGGTGCAACTGAAAAGAAACTCATTGCAAACATATATCGTCAACTAGTCGCGTTTCAAACAGATATTGCATGGAGGTCCGCACACGAACGCAACTCAAGTTGCACCCAAAATGGCCGACGTTTTCAATCAGCTGTTTGTTCGGTTACTTAATAAAGATATTTTTGGCAATTTAAGGGTTTATTTAAGTAATAATAATATAAAATATTATTAATATTGAAATAACTAATATTTTTTTATTAAAAATTGAAGGAAATATATGTAGTCAAGACAAATGAATTTCAAATATTTTTTTAATTAATAAAATATAGTTTTTAAAATATTTAATTAAGAAATATTTTTTACTTAATATTTAGTAAAAATATTTATTAAAATAACTATAATTAGATTTCTTAAGTTTATTTTGAAATAAATTTACGGGGAAGAATAAAATATCATTCAAATGAAAAACAATGTTAAAAGAGTCATTTCAAAGGCTCAAAGAGTGGTATTAAACTAAATTTATTTTTTCAAATTCCAGAGAAAATTATAGAAATATTATATATTTGTTAAAATGTAATTAATTTAGTTTATGGTTAGATTTTTTGGAAATTATTTAATAAAAAAAAAGATGAAAAATAACAGAATAGGCTATTAAATAAATAAATTTTTAAATAAGCAATTATATTTATAGGCTATATATAATATTTAAGATATTAGGCCTATATACATCACGTATGTAATATTAAATTCAAATCCCCTTTCGGGGTTTTGAATTTAATAAATAATTATATAAATACATTTTGTATTTTACCGCCAGTTCGATTTGAGTTTGCAACATAAGTTGCTTTCAAGTCGACACGGTCAGTTGCATTGGTGTTGCGTCGCCAACGCGTTGCAAACTTTTGTCATAGAGTTGCACCGTGTGCAGTGTCCCATTCAAATACACACAATCAAACTGAAAACAAACTAGTTGACGATATATGTTGCAAACGAGTTTCTTTTGAGTTGCACCGTGTGCATTGGGCCTAAGAGAAAAATAATTGGTCGTCTTAAAATAAAGCTACTCACGGAAAATTAGCTTGATAGTAATAACTTGTAAAAATGGGCCTGGGCTCCCTGACCAGGGGCGGATTAAATGGGGGGGGGGGCGGTGGGGGCGATCGCCCCTCCCCCCCGAGAAGAAATTCAAATTGTTATAAAGACTAGTAATCTAAAGAAATTATGATTTCCGCTCTTTAATTTCAATTGAATTTGTTACCAATCAATTTAAATAAATAGGAAAGGGGTCTAAATGGCCATAGATGCCGACAAAGTCCTTAAATAAAAAAAAAAAAAAAAACGCCCCCCTACCGACAAAATTGCATTAATCCGCCACTGTAGATATTCGATTCATCAGAAAAAACCATTGTTTAATATACAATTTATTAAAGACATGAATTCTCTCGCTAAAGAAAGATTAAATTGTATCATCTGTCAAAGTTCCTCAGCATAAATCTTCATATTTCTTTTTCATTTCATAATTATTTGTCAATCAGATTTTTTTTTTAAGTTCGATTATATAAAATTATAAAATTCATCAGAATTGATGTATTTTATATAAAAAAATTGAAAAAACAAGATGAGAAAAGAGAAAAGGGACCGAACAAACTTTAAAACTCATTTTTCTCATAACTAGGTTTTTCATAACCAAAATTTTAAAAATTCATATCTTCCAAACAAAAAACGATAATAGATTCTAAAAATACCGACTTAGTCAGGAGGATGTGTTCTGAACAGAAAACATAAAAACTCAATTTTGACCCCGATGAAGGTTCGGTACCTTTTCATGTGGACGGTCACAAATATATTTTTTATTTTGTTGTTTTCCATTGGACTGAGTTGACTTAATCCAAAAACTCATTATAATTATATAATAATAAATAAATATGTGTTTATAATATTAATAATTAATCACCTGAAATAATCCAGTATTTAGAGATTTTCGACGATGAAGACGATGGCCTCACTACTCAATAGTCTGAGTTCCAGAAGAAATTTCATTATTCGGCGAAAAGAGAGTGCCTTGTCCTGGACGAGTACCTCGTTCATCCCATGAGATTTTTCTGCACAGAAGAAATATATTACGTTAATACTTTTGTAATTATAAAAAAAGTCACGATCGAAATGAGATGAATGAGACTGTCATAATTTAAAATATAATTAGTTTTGAAGAGAACTAATATAAATAGTAAAAATTTGGTATTGGCTGTGTCTTCTACACACTTTTAACGTGACAACGTCTTTTGCCTGACTTCAAACTATTTTTACTTTCTCTTACCTATATATATATATATATATATATATATTTTTTTTTTTTTAAACATTCACACTTTTTCTCATTCACACAGTCTTTTCGGCAACTCAGGCCATTTAAGACTTTAGACGATAACCGTTGTAAGTAATATACATATATTGGGGGTTCAGGCATTTCTATTTAAGCCATCTGGTATCCAAATGGCTTAAATAAAATCATCGGACTGCCTGGGTCCGAACCCGCGACGTTTGGTATAGGAGGTAGGCACGCTACCTACCTATATATGAAATATATAGAGAGAAAGTATTGTTTTTTTTTTTTTTTTTTTTTACTTTATTCCCATCAACAAACATGTTCATACATTTTCATAGTGTTGTGGCCAATGGGAATTTTGCATCCACTGGGTGGAAGTTTATACTGCCGACTGCAAGTAAGGTATCCGTCACAACGATCTATATAGTGAAGCTGAGACCTATTTGTATCTAATAAATAAGTCCCCACCTTCTTGAGGAATTAAATAAAAACTATAATAAATAATAAACAAATGTCTGAAAAAAGATAAAATTAAAAAACGGGGTCACCAATTAAAACAAAGTTTTAACAAAATAAAAATAACAACGATTTATTGGGGTGTCATTATGGGGCACACAAAGGGGGTGTCTCTCCAAATAGCACTTTCCAACACAACTAATGTAAAAATAAATAGGGAAACTTAGGTGTAAAAATATGAAAATGAAACAAAATAATAGAGCACATGCAAAAATAAAATAATAAAGTATTATAAACAAAAAGTAAAAGTGAAAATAGATTATTTGGAATTCCAAAATTAATTTAAATTATTCAAATTAATTAAATTATAAAAGAGAATATGGAAACCAAATTAAATTTTAAGACAAAATATAAAGAAAAATAAACAATGACAAATAGGTCATTAATTATCATTAGTGAAATAAGGGTCAATCAATGACGCTTATTTTACTAAATTATTTGACTAAATTATTAAAAATCTGGTGTGACTGGCGCACAGCACACAACTTTCTCTTACCTTCGGTAATCGAAAGTTGTGCACTGTGCTTGTCACACCAGATTTTTGTGTCGACATGTATTTAGTTCCCGGCAGTAGGGAATATTTGAATTCAGATGTAAAATTTATAAGTATGGGAAAATATTTATATTTTGTTACCATGACAACCATTTCTACTATCTTTCATATGAAGCACAAGAGTAAAGTGTGCTTCAAACAATTTTGTGGGCAAAACGAGAATATACATTTGAAAGAGCATCTAAAAAATAATTGATTTTTGAATTTTAATCAAAATCGTTAGAGCGAATTTTGAGAAAATCGAAAAAAACTGAAAAAGTACATCAGTAAAGTACTAGTACTCTTTGGCCGATTTTGATTAAAAGCTTATTTTTCCGGTCCCGGGGGGGTGTTTAACTTAAATATAAAATTTCAGCCTCATAGCTCAATTCCTTCATGTAAGCCCTACAATATGAGGACTTTCGTGGGTTAGATAGCAAAATGGGGACCTTTTTCAAACTGAGGACCTTTGGTCGGTCCTCAGAACGTTTTTTGCATTTTCGAGGCCTACAGTGTGAGAACCGCCTTTGGAAATCAAATATCAGCCGGGCCTCTTTTTGTCAGTAAACAACTTTTCGTGTTAAATTTGTGTGTGGAGCTTATATTTTTTGCCACTCACGTGGCTCCCCAATCGAAGTTCTAGAAGCACTTCCCAAGTTCCATTTTACACACGGGCATCAGTTAACGCTCTGTACTCGTTCCCAGGACCGAAATTCAAAAATCCTTTAACACTTGAATTGACCAATCAGAGCGTATACACACCATCAACACACTTGTCAAATGAATTTTATACACACCGCGCACAAATTCAAACTTGGTAAATCCAAAAAGTCCATTAAATCAATGCAAATAATATTTAATATAGACTAAATGGTTCCCAAAACGTAAATAAAAATAATAATAATTTACAATTATTTTTATCTTAATGAAATACAATATAAATATGAATAATATTTTATCTGAATATACAAAATATAATAAATTGAATTAAAATTAACACTAAGGCTTATTATAATTATTTTAATTTTTTAAATAGACCCTTTGTAGCTCTCTCTCTCTCTCTCTCTCTCTATAAGTGCCTCAGAGCAAATAAATATTATTCATTCATTCATTCATTCTCTCCTCTCTCTCTATCTATCCTGTTTATGAATCTTCATGCATGTATTTTGTAAAAGAGAGAGAGGGAGGAGAGGAATATTTCACTCACTCCTCATTTAATGATAGTGATTAACTTTTTGTTTTTGACTGATTACTGAATTAAGGCTCCGCCCCCTCATCCCCTGGTATGATTTAAATACCAAGCCTGAATTAGGGGCTGCCTCTCTAGCCTCCGACATCACTGGCTCGGTGGATAGGGATGGGTCCCGGGTTGCTTCTTCCCCCTCCCCCCTTCCCCCTTCCCCCAATCGGCTTATAACCAAAAGTCATTGGATATTACATATAAATTTGTCATTGTTTGCCTACAAATAATTTATAAAATAAAAATATTTTCTCTCAAATTATTTTTAATAAAAATAAAAACATTTCTTAAAAAAAAATATTAAAATTTAATACTTCATAAGTATTACAACATTACCATTACAAAAAAAAAAAAAAAAATTTAATTATATTTATATATCATAATTAAATAACTGTTTCCGTTTAATGAATATCTTTGATTATTTAAAATTATATTATAAATCTATATAGAAATATTTTGGGGACCCGAATATTTTGGTCTGGACTCTCCATTCCGTTTTCTATAAGGGTGTGGAATTTAATTTCGAAATTCAAACTGGAAGTTCGTATTCACTTGTGAAGGACGGCACAGACAGATGGACTCCAAAAATTATATTTATAGATTATGTAGGAGGTCATTAAACTTTTATATAAGGGAAAAAAAAAAGCGTAGCCCTAATGTCTGCACAAAAAAACTCTCTATTTTGGGGAGGGGGGTCTCAGCCCTGAATGAATTCAAAGTCGACTGACTCTCGCCTTCGCTTTACTGTTATCTAATATAATAACAATCAATCTGTCATCAAATCCCCATCAAAAAATATTTGACAAAATAACCAGTTCTCCCTC
>JAKCPI010026693.1:0-11261 GCA_023213315.1 Euborellia annulipes | reverse complement strand
CAGGCACAGATTTAGAGATATAGAGAAAAATAGATTTTAATAGAAAATGTGCTCTAAAACGGCTTTTATTTAGAATGTTCAAATTATTTTTAACGCGGACACACCCGTGAAAATATGCATATATTTATAATACATATAAATTTAAGTTTCAGCCCAATCGGAGGTCATTTAGACGAGCCAGCTAAAAGTTTAGAGAAAATCGAAATTTTCAAGATTTTTTTTGCTTTGGCACCCCTAATACAATTTTAGATATCCCTGAATGAAAAAAACATATATGTACGATATTCTATAGTTCTTTGGCTTTCTAAAAATCATTCATTCAAAAAAATCTGACAATTATTAACAAAATTATTAACAAAAACGTCGTCAAAGAAAAAACACAAGAACACACTTACTGGTCGAATATAATGAACTTCTTTTTCTTTTACAAGTATAAAGAAAGATATAAGAATCTAGAAATATTTTTTTAATAATATTTAATAAAGTTAGTGCCCGTGACCCGATTTTCTGAGAGGATATATTAGCTTCTCGTAGATAGGGTTTCCTTTTTAATTCAACTTTCTGAAGTTCATTTTTTTCGACCAGTGAGTGTACTTGTGTTTTTTTTTTGTGACGTTTTTGCTTATAATTTTTCGTTAATAATTAGCAGATTTTTATAAATGAATGATTTTAAGAAAAGCCAAAGAACTATAGAATATGAGTATTTTTAATATATGTTTTTTTCATTCAGGGACCTCTCCATTGTAATAGGGGTGACCAAAGCAAAAAAATCTTAAAAATTTCGATTTTTCTAAATTTTTAGCCGTTTGTGGCACGTCTAAATGACCTCCGATTGGGCCGAAACCTAAAATTTATATGTATTGTAAATATATGCATTTTTTTGTATTTTCACGCGGGATGTCGTGTTAAAAATAATTTGAACATTCTAAATAAAAAGCCGTTTTAAAGCACATTTTCTAGATTAAAATCCATTTCTCTATATCTCTAAAACTGTGCCTGATGGAGAAATTCTAACTACATATCTGAATTCAGAATGAAAAAATGCACTAGGTTCACTAATCTGATTTCTTGTGAAATAAACCTTGGTCGACTAGTGTTATTAATCAGCATTTGGGGAGAATACTTTGTCATTTTTTTTCCATTCCAAAAATCAAGACATTCATAAACATAAATAAATATCTTCCCTCATCTGGGAGAATCCTAATTCAAAAGTTTATAGAAATATCCTGAAATCTTTAAGGAGGATACTAAATACTTTGTATAAAAGGAAATCATTCAATTGCAAAATAATCCCTTAAAAGGAAAGATTTGTTGGACCTCGAAACGTCAAAATTGAATTTGCCATTTCGATGAATTCAAAAAAGGAGAATCTATTCAGTGTGATTTGTGCATCGGAAATATAGATGGCTGATAATTGGAACAAAGCTCTGATACTTATTCAGTAAGCTTGGTTAAGTAATCGACTTGGCCAAGCAGCTAGCACCATTCCCTAGGGACTCCACTCTGTTTATTTCCAGGCCAACAACTATAGCGAGAAGGACTCGTTCCATTCGTTCCATTCCCATCATCAAATTGGCATTTATTATATTAACTAGCCGCCCGCCTGCTGCGGACCCTCGCCTTTTCTTAATT
Source organism: Euborellia annulipes (assembly GCA_023213315.1). NCBI lineage: Eukaryota > Metazoa > Arthropoda > Insecta > Dermaptera > Anisolabididae > Euborellia > Euborellia annulipes. Next base: position 9,629 of record JAKCPI010026693.1, on the reverse strand, counting down.
ATGAAAAATTACTACGTATTCCAATTCAGTGCCTGCTTGAGGATTTGTTTACATTCATAGAATACACAACTGCAAAGAATACTTAAATATTTCTATGGGAGAAATCGGAATTAATAACTTCAAAAAAGTTATCGGAATTTCGGAACAAGAGTATTTTTCCGGGACTCTCCATAACGTCCTCTATAAGACCGCAAAATTTCGTTTCAAAAATTCCAACGGGAAGTTGGTCAAAACGAGGGTAGACAGACGGACACTCCGCTATTATTATATATAGATATTTTTTAATAGGAGAATTAAATTCAAGAAGTATGATAAACAAGGTAGTTTTTGTTTTAATGATTTATAGGAACCGACCGAATATTCGGTTTCTGTTACGGTTTTCGACCAGTTTCGGCCAAAAATCATGGTTTCGGCCGTAGTTTTTTTTTCGGTTTCGGCCAAAAAGTAGCCGAACATTTTCGGCCGGCCGGAACTCAGAGTCTGAAAAAATGGGATGAGACTCACGCATGCAAAAAAAAAAAAAGGTCAAATAATTTGCTCTTGAGGGAGAAAAAAATTTCAGTCTCCTTAAAAAAAAAAAGGTAAAAATGGAAGTTTTCACGGGAGGGAAAAAAAAATTCAAAAAAAAAAAAGGTAAAATGAAAAAAAAATTTTTATAGGAAATACAAGTTTCGGTTTCGGTTGCGGGTTTCGGCCGAAACTAAGGTTGAAAGGCCGAATATTCGGTTTCGGTTTCGGCTGAAAATCTTGTTTCGGGTCGGACCCTAATGATTTATTTATATAACATTAACACTTTATACGTATTTCGACACCATATGTGTCATCATCGAGAAGTGAATTACATACTGGTACTGGAATTGTGTGAAAAGTGAATTACATAAATCATTGAAACAAAAAAAACCTTGTGTATCCTACTTGAATTTAATTCTTCTATTAAAGCATAATGTTTCAACTTGAGCCAACGGTTACCAGTTTAAAATTAATAATATATTAATTTCTTTCTTTTTTTGTACCTATATATATATATGGTATAAAATATATAGAGAGAGAAAGTATTGGATTAATGTCAAAAACTCAATGATGAAAATACACAAGTGGGACAAGCACAGAACACAACTTTCAATTACCGAAGGTAATGTGTTGTGTTTTATTTTCTTTCCTTTTAAACAAAGGTGAGTTTCGCAAAGTTGCCAATGAATTTATTAATAAATTTCAAAGATTTGTTCACTTTTGTCAATATAAACACTTCTTTTTTTTTGCGTAGTGTAAACATTAATAATCATTGGCCGTTTAGGCCCACCTACCGAGATCCCTCGTCCATGAAATTTAATTAGGGAATTATTTTTAACTTGTCCGCGTGTGGTTTTTAACAAAAAAAAAAAAAAAAAAAAGTTACACTATGTACGTACATTGATCGACAAGTACACTTTATAACTTTTAAAAAATATTTTATTTTAAAATAGATTGTTTAAGGGGTTCAGGAGCGACGTCTAAACGTACTTTAAAAAAGACTAGACTATTATAAAGAATTTTTCAATGCGGTTTTTTTTTTAATGAATTAAATTCATAAAAGATTATTGGGACATCGAGCTATAATCTTTTTAATGACTTATTAAAAAATTATCGTAATTAATTTTTTTGTTATCAAGCAAATACAAAAAAACAATCTGTCCCAATAATCTTTAATTTTTTTTAAATTTAAAAATGAATTTATTGTTATTATTAATCACATATAAATAAAGAAATTTTTAAAATAAGCTTAGATGATTTATTTAAAAATCAAATGTCAAATTAGTTCATCATTCTTGCAATAGATGGCAGGCTAGTCTAACAGCCGATCTCCTAATGGCCTATATTTATATATTTTTATGCTTTTATAAAAGATACATAATATATAATAACATTTATTGTTAAAAGATCAATGAAAATCAACCAAATGCATTAAATATTATTAGCTACCATTCTGACATCTCTTGGCAAATTTTTGAATTACTTGATTTTTTGGGCATACTTTTTATGACACACAACGCCATCTTATCGGGAAAAACATGCGTAACACCTTCGCTTCTGTTCCGCCTTAATAAAGACACATAACTTACTAATTTAACAGTGACCTTGGCTAAAAATTCTACATATACATATGCTCAAAAGCTGGGTTATCCAATTGATGCAAGTGGCCCTAACACTTTAACATAATGTAAAATATATCACATCTCATCATTTTATTGTTAAAATAAGTTAAATAAAAATAAAAATAACAAATATATATAATAATATGATAATATGTCGTATATTTTACTATAAGAATAAAAATGAAGAGGGGTTCTGGACTACAAAAAAAAAAAATAAAAAAAATAACAGAGACTCCACTAACTACCCATAGATGAAGCTACCGGCCCTTAATACTCCACCTGGGTCCACAAATATTTGAATTCTCAAAAACATTCGACAATATTTTATCATTTATTGGTTTCGTATTAAGATCACGTAGAGTGTAAACATTTCAGGAGGAGAAATTCACTTTTCTCAAATCGAAAACAAAAATAAAATTCATTGATGATTTATGTAGTGGGTAAAAAGAAAAATTTCTTTTGTTTTTTTTTTCTATTTATTATTCAAGTCAGAACAAGAGCAGGATCTTTGGCTAATACATTTTTAAAAAGACTATCTATTTTATTAAAAAAGAAAAAGAAAAATGTATTTTTTTTTTTTGGTCTTGTCTTGTCGGTTGTTTTGTCTGAGGAAATATTGGGGATAACCTTTGATGGTGGCTGAGAAATTTCGAATGCATATTTAATATTTCGATTCATTTTAAAGCGAAAAATCTGGTGTGACTGGTCACACAGATGTTTTTGTGTCCACATATATTTGATTTCCGCCGATATATTAGAATTCAAAATATAAAATTTATGAATATTTATATTCTGTTACCATGGCAACCATTTCTCCTAATTTTTCCCATGAAATACAATAGTAAATTATGCTTCAAAAAGATTTCAATGGCAAAATGAGAATATATATTTGAAAGAGCATCTAAAAAAATAATTGATTTTTGAAATTTAATCAAAATTGGTTGGAACGAACTTTTAGAAAATCTAAAAAACTGAAAAAGTTTTATTATGTAGCCAAAAATACAATTTAAATTGAAAGTTAATGTTGGATCATACAAATAAGAAACAAGCGGATAATCAAACCAGCATTTTTTTTGTCCTCTCTCCAGTCAGTTGAATTTTTGTTATAACAAAAGAATTAATCTCACAATCAGTAACGAGCCTGATTTTAATAAAAGAATAAAAAAATTTTAGCGTATATTAAACGAAGCACTGCTAAAAAAGCATTGCAGTGCAGGGAGGATCTGGCTATGTTTTCTGCCAAGACACACACCTAATTTCGACAATAATTTCTTGCCCGGCCTCTCAAACAACTTTTTTGCATGGAATCTGGCTGATTTTTCTGACAATAACCTACTTGCCAGAATCTGGCCACCAGTTTCTGGCGATATTCCAGTTTAGGTTAATTTCCTTCCCGGATTGTTTCTGGTTCCTCTTGCAGGATTCTTCCCAGCAGATTCTGGCCAGCAGAATATAATATCTGGTCGGTATCTGGCCAGAAATTTGCCTTTTTACTTTCTCTTACCTATGTATATATGTAATATGTATATAGAGAGAAAGTATTGGATTCATGTCAAAAATTCGATGTCGAGATTTTGATGGATCTTCACGTTTTGAGGTCCCCTGAATCCAAAAAACTGGTTTTCGCGACATGGTCTGTGTGTGTGTGTGTGTGTGTGTGTGTGTGTGTGTGTGTGTGTGTGTGTGTGTGTGTGTGTGTGTGTGTGTGTGTGTGTGTGTGTGTGTGTGTGTGTGTGTGTGTGTGTGTGGGGGTGGGTGTGTGGGTGTGTGGGTGTGTGTTCAATTTTAAGCATGAAGGAATTGAGCTAGGAGGTTGAAATTTTATAATTAAGTTAAACACCCCCGGGACCGGAAAAATAAGCTTTTAATCGAAATCGGCCAAAGAGTACTAGTACTTTACTGATATACTTTTTCAGTTTTTTTCGATTTTCTCAAAATTTGCTCCAACGATTTTTTTTAAAATTCAAAAATCAATCATTTTTTAGATGCTCTTTAAAATGTATATTCTCATTTTGCGATTGAAATCTTCTGAAGACCACTTTACTCTTGTATTTTATAGGGAAGATAGGAGAAATGGTTGCCATGGTAACAAAATATAAATATTTTCCCATACTTATAAATTTTACATCTGAATTCATGTTCCATACTGTCGGGAACTAAATACATGTCGACACAAAAAATCTGGTGTGACAAGCACAGAACACAACTTTCGATTACCGAAGGTAAGAGAAAGTTGTGTGCTGTGCGCCAGTCACACCAGATTTTTTTCTCTCAGATTCTGTTTTGGGATTTCCGAGCAGAATTTAAGGCCATAATCCACGAGCACCATCTAAAAAGTATTACAGTGCAGGATTTCTGCCAAGTTTCCGGCCTATTTTTGACAATATTTTCTTACCCGCACAGGTTCTGGCAAGTTTTCTTGCCAAGAATCTGTTTACCAAAATCTGGCCATTATTTTCATCCAATATTTTTGTTTGGCTATCTTTCCTGCCTAGTGTCTGGCCAGTATTTCTGCCAAGATTCTGTCCAACGACTTTTGGCCAGTAAAATATAATTTCTGCCCGTGATCTGGCTAGAGCGTCGCCATTTTCTGACCAGAATCTGTTTTGGTGTTTCTGGGCAGAAAATATGGCCAGAATCCTTGTCAGACCCAGAAAACGAGCTTCTATTTTTACCATGAAGAAATTTGATATTATAATAAAAACAAAACAAAATCTAATCATATTAGAATATTTCTCCAAAGTTACTTGTTGAGCGCTCTTTGTGAGGAACGAAGGTGTGTGTGTGTGTGTGTGTGATCGTCTTCTATTTATGCATATAGACTAAGTAAAGTATAAAGTTTGAAATTTATTTTCCATCTCTATTAAATCAAATTTTAACTGTCAGCAAGAAACTTCGAATTTACTCTCTTGGGAAGTTTACAATCAGCCTAATGAAGGCAATTAACTTCGAGCGCGATTTGGGCAATAAAATTTTAGAGAATTATCACACAATCCATCTATCAATTGAAAAGAGAGTTTTTGAAACAGCAATACATATTATGTACTATGCATATCTCATGTTCATTTATTATAGTTTTAATTGCCGAATGTCTCGTTTTGTTTCACCAATTTCCTGTAATTTCGAAATAGAATTAAGGACATTCCAGGAGCCCAAATCCCCAAATGGAGAGGCTCGAGAATTTCATGAAAATCCAGAAATGCAAGGCGTTATTTCTCTCTCTATAAAAATTAATTATTTAAGGCGGAACAAGAGCGAAGGTGTTACGTATGTTCCCGATAAGATGGCGGTGTGTGTCATAAAAAGTATGCTCAAAAAATCAAGTAATTCCAAAATTTGCCAAGAGATGTCAGAATGGTAGCTAATAATATTTAATGCATTTGGTTGATTTTCATTCAACTTTTAACAATAAATACTTAATAAATGTTATTATATATTATGTATCTTTTATAAAAGCATAAAAATATAGGCCAGATATAACCTAAAATGGGATCAGCTCTTAGACTAAGTTTTTTTTTAAAGTACTTTTAGACGTCGCTCCTGAACACCCTTAAATTGCTAGCTTCACAAAGAAGAGGGTTTCTGCATTACGCACTAACTATAGGTCAACTAACTACCCATAGATGAAGCTACAGTAGATAAGTGGATAGAACCTTGGCGGTAAGCTGCATTCCCAGCCAGCCAGCCAGGAGTGCATGTTGTCTCATGGCTGCTACGATCGATGGCATGACCCTCACCCTGAGAGAGCGTGTGGTCACCACCACCACAACCAGCGACCAGCTCACCTATCCATTACTCATTTAGGACTAACAAGCTACCGCCATTTGCCCACTATACTTCACTTCATTTATAAACACCCATCAACGGATTTCTTTTTAATGAATGGATGCGCCTGGGATATTGGCAGCCCGCTACGCTTTCAATTCCGTTTAGTCATATAACTAACTGGGTTCTATTTAAAAAAATTCTCTCTATCCGTATAAATGACAAAAATATGAAAATTACAATTTATATAATTAATTATAAAATAATAATTGTGAGATTTAATTTCACCTTTTCATTTCTAACGCATAAACTCCAAAACTATTTGACGAATTTTTATGGGTGTTTTTACTTTCTCTTACCTATGTATATATGTAATATATATATAGAGAGAAAGTATTGGATTCATGTCAAAAATTCGATGTCGAGATTTTGATGGATCTTCACGTTTTGAGGTCCCCTGAATCCAAAAAAGTGGTTTTCGCGACATGGTCTGTCTGTCTGTGTGTCTGTCTGTGTGTCTGTCTGTGTGTCTGTGTGTGTTAGGGGTGTTCGATTATTGAAAAAAATAATCGATTTTCGATTATTAAAAATAATCGATTATTCCGATTAATCGGTTTCCCGATTAATCGAAAATAATCGGAATAATCGGTTTCCCGATTAATCGAAAATAATCGGAATAATCGGTTTCCCGATTAATCGAAAATAATCGGAATAATCGGTTTTCCGATTAATCGAAAATAATCGGAATAATCGGAGAACCGATTAATCGGAAATAATCGAAATAATAGTAGAACCGATTAATCGGAAATAAATTATTATTTTTTCATAACTGATTATAGAGAAATAATCGTTTCAAAATAAGAAATTTTTTTTTTTTTTTTAAACACACTTTTTTCACAGTCACACTCACATTCAAACACACATACATACAAGTCATTTCGGCATCTGAGGCCATATAAGACAAACTATAACCCAAGGGCGGATCCAGAGGGTTTCTCGGGGGAGGGGGGGGTAATCTGGTGTGACTCGTCGCACAGCACACTATTTTTTTTTAATTTCGGTAATTTAAAAGCGCATTCTGTACTTGTTTGCCAGAATATACACACCAAATTTTTAAGTATTAATTTTAAAAATTTTACATTAAAAATAAATTTTTTTGCGAAAAAAAGGTATTTTTTCAAACCTCGGGGGGCGGGGTAATTACCCCCTTTACCCCCCCCCCCCCTTGTATCCGCCCTTGCTATAACCGATATATATGGATAAATATGTATTGGGGGTTAGGCATTTTTAATTCAAGCCATTTGGTATCCAAAGCCATCGGACTTGCCTGGGTCCGAACCCGCGGCTCCTGGTATACAAGGCCAGCACGCTAACCCCTACACCACGACCCGTGGGTCAAAATAATAATTTTTTTTTTTTATAAAAAACATTCTCACTTTTTTCACAAACACACACCCATACACACACACATTCTTACAGTCTTTTCGGCAGCTTCGGCCATTTAAGACAGACGATAACCGTTATAGATAAATATATATTTCAGGCATATTTATTTAAGCCATTTGGTAGCCAAATGTCTTAAATAAAATCATCGAAAAATAATAAATTCTAAATATGGAATATTATTAAAACTTTCATATAAATGTTTTATTTTTAATAAAAAAAATTCATAGACAGACATATTTAGATAAACATAAGGGAAGAAGAAAATTCTCTCTCTCTATCTATCTATCTCTTCTTCTCTCTCTCTCTTCTTTCTCTCTCTCTATCTTTTCTCTCTCTTTCCCCCTTCTTTAACACTGAGTCATTTACTACCCGGACAATAAACAATTTATTTATTATACAGTATTATATATATTTTTTTTTTCTATTCTAAAGATATAAAATGATACATTTTTTCCGATTTATGAAAAATTTTAAATTCATTTAAATATATATCCAAATAATTAGTCTACAGTTAAATTTAAAAAATTACAGATATCAAATCTATTAATTATTATTATTAATAATTTCATATGGTATATTTTAGTGGATCTTAGATCCTTAGAAGAAAAAATCTATACCAGATTAAGAGTGGCGTTTTGCTATTTTTACACCAAAATACTCTATATTTAAAAAATGACTTTGGACTATAAAATATAAATATACTAAATGCTAAATGGCTTGAATAAAAAATAGGTGTTGGCTGTGTCTTCTACACAGCCGGTGGCTTTTTAACGTGACAACGTCTTTTGCTTGACTTCAAAAAATTTTTTTTTCTCTTACCTATATTGAAATATAAAGAGAGAAAATATTGTTTTTTTTTACTAGTAATTTGTTTTCATAAATAAAAATGTTCAAACATTTTGATTGAAACAATATATGACAGGTGTGGCTTTTTTTTTTTATCCATTAAGGGCGACTTATGCTTAAAAAGTGAGGTTTTTCGAGAAAAAACTAATTTTGGAGTTAATTTAAATTTAAAATTTTTTTTTCCTTACCTATATTTAAATATAAAGAGAGAAAGTATTGTTTTTATATTTTTTTACTAGTAGTTTGTTTTCATAAATAAACATGTTCAAACATTTTCATTGAAACAATATATGACAGGTGTGGCCAAACTTTTATCCATTAAGGGCGACTTATGCTTAAAAAATGAGGTTTTTCGAGAAAAAAATTAATTTTGGAGTTAATTACTCGGGATTTTTTTATTTATTCTATTAGAGGATTTTTTTCTGCACCAAATGACATCTCATTTAGTCTGATCTGATTAGCCGTTCGGAATCTACAGGGGTTTAAATTTTCGAAAAACGAAATCCCGCCGAGTGCTCTCATGCGGTAAAATGACCTCATATCGAAAAAAAGAAAAAAACACCCCGGGGTATTGAACCACTCTTTCTAAAACTATATTTAGATTTAATATAGCTTTTATGGTCAAGTCGCTATGCGTTGCACAAGTAGGGCTATTTTTCGATATTTTTTTGCCTAAAAAATGAGGTTTTTCGAGAAAAAAACTAATTTTGGAGTTAATTACTCGGGATTTTTTTATTTATTCTATTAGAGGTTATCTTTCTGCACCAAATGACATCTCATTTAATCAGATCTGATTAGCCGTTCGGAATCTACAGGGGTTTAAATTTTCGAAAAACGAAATCCCGCCGAGTGCTCTCATGCGGTAAAATGACCTCATATCGAAAAAAAGAAAAAAACACCCCGGGGTATTGAACCACTCTTTCTAAAACTATATTTAGATTTAATATAGCTTTTATGGTCAAGTCGCTATGCGTTGCACAAGTAGGGCTATTTTTCGATATTTTTTTGCCTAAAAAATGAGATTTTTCGAGAAAAAAACTAATTTTGGAGTTAATTACTCGGGATTTTTTTATTTATTCTATTAGAGGTTTTCTTTCTGCATCAAATGACATCCCATTTAGTCTGATCTGATTAGCCGTTCGGAATCTACAGGGGTTTAAAATTTCAAATTAGAATTTACCGCAGCGCGGTAAAATAAAATGATAGGAAAAAAATAAATGGTGAAATCTTTAGCTGAAAACTCATTCTTTCTAACCGTATATTCCCTATAATTATACCTCTTAAGACAGAGGAGTTATTCAAGCTGATAAACTTTTTCGTGCATGCCCCTCTAACATGATTTGTAAGACGTTGTCACGTCAAAAATGCTTGGCCCCCAATATATAATATATGTATTAGCTATAACGGTTATAGTGAAATTCTTATATGGCCTGAGTTGCA